>JAUTBQ010077760.1:0-40099 GCA_032361185.1 Lepetodrilus ovalis
ATGCAGTTTGTTACAATAGGGGTGGGCTTTTTGCTGGGTTGGAAGTGGGCGCAGGCGGTTAAAACCGCCGCTACAGTTTTTTGCATGACAGTGGCCATGCAGTTTGTTACAATAGGTGTGGGCTTTTTGCTGGGTTGTAAAGTGGGAGCAGGCGGTTAAAACCGCCGCTACAGTTGTTTGTATGACAGTGGCCACGCAGTTTGTCACAATTGGTGTGGGCTTTTTGCTAGGTTGTAAATTGGGAGCAGGCGGTTAAAACCGCCGCTACAGTTGTTTGCATGACAGTGGCCATGCAGTTTGTTACAATAGGGGTGGGCTTTTTGCTGGGTTGGAAGTGGGCGCAGGCGGTTAAAACCGCCGCTACAGTGGTTTGCTTTTGATTAGTTCTTCGGCGTTTTTGATGGCGGCGGAGCTAGGCGGGTTTTGGCTGAGCATGACAGCAATGGATTTGATTCTTTCTTCAGTGGTGAGTTTTTTGACTTTGGTAGCGGTATGTGTGGCCTCGTCCTTCTTGTAAATGAAGTAATGGGTATGTGCTTTGGCGGCAACTTGGGGAGAATGTGTGATGACAACAACTTGGTGACCTGACGCTAGTTTTTCTAAAATGTTGCCCATACGAAGGGCGATGTCTCCCGAAACTCCTGCATCAATTTCATCAAAAATAATCGTCGGCAATGGAATCGCTCCGGCAACCAAAGACTTGGTTACCAATGCTAATCTCGAAAGCTCACCACCGGAAGCAATGCCTTGAACCGGTAGCAGCTCTCCACCTTTATTGGCCGAAAATAAAAAGCTCACTTCATCTATACCGGTAGGTCCAGGCTCTTCTTTGTGTTGAAAATCTATTTTTAATATGGCATTAGGCATGGACAAATCATGTAGCCCTTTGGAGATTGTTTTTTCAAAATTTGGGGCGACTTTCTTTCTTTTTTGCGAAAGCGAATTGGCCGTGATAATGAGCGCCTTCTTGAGCTTATTTGTTTCTTCTTCCAATTGGTTGATGGTATCATCTAAGTCATTAAAGCCCTTGGCCTGTGCCTTGAGATTGTCAAAAATCTGAATTAGACCGGCGACATTAAGTGCTTGATGTTTCTTTTGGAGACGATAGATTAAATCAAGGCGTGCTCGAGTCGTCGCCGCTTCTTCGGGGTTGACTTCCGTTTCTGAAAGAATGCTTTGCAAATTTTCTCCAATAGCATCTAAGTCAAGTACGAGCCCGTCCAATAGTTTGGCTTGCTCTGCTATACGGGAATCAAATTTGGCGATTTTAGCGAGACTTGCCGCAATGCTGCGCATGGTGGTCAAAGCGGAGTGGTCGTCTGATTGTAGGTTGTTGACGACCGTACTGAGTGTCTCCTGAATGGATTCGGCATTGTCCATACGCTTCATCGAAGACTCCAAAGAGATGTCTTCATCCACAATAAGCTCGGCTTGTACAAATTCGCTGATTTGAAAATTAAGAAAATCCAATTCTTTGGCGGCATGGCTATTCTGAGCAATCAACTGCGCTAATTGTTTTTTCTTGGAGATGTAGGATTTGTATTTCTTATGATAGCTTTTAACGGCATCTTTATTTCCCGCAAGGGCATCCACCATCCGAAGTTGAAAAGAAACATCATTGATATCCTGTGTGTCAAATTGGCGATGCAAATCTATCAACGCACCAGTCAGCTTTCGCAAAATATCTAGTGTGACCGGCGTGTCATTGACAAAAGCCCTAGATTTTCCGGCAACGGTAATCTCTCTTCGGATAATTACTTCGTCATCATAATCAAGTTCATGCTCTTCAAAAAAAGCTTGTAGGTGATAAGGCTTGACTTGAAACTGACCTTCAATAATACATTTTTCTTCCTTACGGTAAAACATCTTTCGGTCGGCGCGTTCACCCATGATTAAGCCCAAGGCACCTAGTAGGATAGACTTGCCGGCACCTGTCTCGCCGGTAATAATGGTTAGCCCTTTGGAAAAATCCAACTGGAGCTGGTCGATGATGGCATAGTTGCGTATGTGTAGGCTCGAAATCATAAGATGTCTAGTTTGTTGGGCAAAAATAACAAAAGAATACCATATGGAGCAGAAATCACCCTAGGAATAGTCAATTAGTAGACTTGATTCTATACATGGTAAAAATTAATATTTGAAATTCTGTTTGGAATTGCGTTACTTTGTTGTAAGCTATGTAATATCTTACAAAACGTTTTTGGTAGAGAGACGATTGTTTGCGCCACTTAAACGCTAATGAATTGACGTAAACGATTCGATTGAGTACAAAACCTTGACAAAACATTACAATGATAAACGGACGAATTTTAGTATTTCTTTTTCTTTTCTTTGGTGCTTTGCATCCTTTGGTCGCCCAAGTAAGTGTGAAAATGGGTTATAATGTGGGCTTCATGAAAGAAGAGCCACAGGCTATTTTTTCTACATTAAGAAATCGGAAGGCCTTTTTGGCACTGGAAGATAAGCATTTTAACAATCTACAAGGAGTTGTTTTTGGTGTGCGTTATAAATCAACGCATTTTGCTTCTGATTTGGATTTTACCTATAGTTTTTGGTCAATTCAAGGAAGTGGTACCAATCCCACTACTGCAAAAAATGAAAAAATTAAATCTTCTTTGATTAATTCTTCTCTTGGATGGAGTGTCGAAGGGCTAATCGGAAACTTCGGTATCGGTACATCAACTCACTACAATATCTTTACACAAAAGATAAAAAGTAATGTGGACGGTAATATCAAGTCACGTAGCAATTATTGGAGCCAAAAGATCTTTCTAGGACTATATATCCCGGGTAGTAGGCACACGGTGTTGGCTTTTAGACCTTTTATGGATATCCCTTTCGGAAATATCAATTTATATTTTACAGAAGAAAGACTTAATCCCAACAGAGATATTGAGCCGGCCAAATTTGATTATAAGCCTTCTGCTTTCGGTATTCAGTTTCTGTTCTTGAATGGTGGTTGATTGGTAGTCGCTGCGAGGAAAGGGAATGCCACGAATGCACGAATGTGTGTGGTGTGGTAATATGTGCATTGTGTCGAACTGTCCACGTCTATTCAGAACTGGAAATGCTGCGAGGAAAGGGAATGCCACGAATGCACGAATGTGTGTGGTGTGGTAATACGTGCATTGTGTCGAACTGTCCACGTCTATTCTGAATTGGAAATGCTGCGAGGAAAGGAATGCCACGAATGCACGAATGTGTGTGGTGAATTATTCGTGTATTCGTGGCGATTTCGGGCCCGTATTGATGTCGCATTAGACACAAATTGCGTTACTATTTGTACATTTTCAACCAAGCCACAAAAAAAATAATTATCTTTACTGTACGTTATCTAAAATAAACTTCCATGCTGAAAGTAATATCCTTCATCTTTTTGATGCTGTATTCTCCCTTTTTGTTCAGCCAAATGGTTGTAGGGACAGATACTTTGTACGGTAATGAATGGATTAATTATAATCAATCTTACTATAAGATTTCTGTTTCATCAGATGGTGTCTATAGATTGACTTACAGTGATTTATCTGATGCGGGCTTGCCTATTTTATCAATACAAGGCAATGCGTTTCAGGTGTTTCATTTGGGGCAGGAAATACCTGTTTTTACCAGCAGCAGTGCAATTTTTGGCAATAACGATTATATCGAATTTTATGGTCAAAAGAACCGCACAGAGTTGGAGCATTTTTTATTCCCGAGCCCGACAGAGATGCTCAATCCGGAACGGAGTTTATTTACGGATACTTCGGCCTATTTCTTGACTTGGGGGGGCAGTGGATTGCGATACGAGACCATCACCAATGACTTGACCAACCTCCCGGCCAAGGAGGTGTCCTTTTCCGAAAGGGAAGTGAAGATGTTTTCGGACTATTGGGCAAAAAAAGAAGGAACTCATGGCGAGAAATTTTCACACTTTGATGTGTCCGAAGGGTTTTCAACAGTGCTCAAAAACCAACAAATTCATTCTTTTACCCCGCAAGCACCTAACCTGATGGGTGATGATGCCCAAATCCGCATTCGATTTACCTGTCGTGGTGCAGATCATCACCAAGAGATATATGTCAATGGCAGCTTAAAAGCGACTGATGAGTATAATGGGTATGCCGTACGGGATTTTAGTTTCGATGTGCCTGCCGAAGAGCTAAATGGTGCCGTTTCTATCAAACTAAAGGGCTTGCCCAATGCAACCAATGTAATCGATAGGCAACGAGTCACTTTGGTTGCCTTAACCTATCCAAGGTTGTTTGATTTTGATAATGCAACCAAATTTTCGTTTGACCTTGCGGGAAATAGTGAGAAGTACTTGGAAATTTCTAATTTTCAGCACAATGGTACGGCTCCCCTGTTGTACGACTATGCCAATGCACAACGGTTTGTGGGAGTGATTGAAAATGGTTTGGTTAAGTTTAAGCTACCGGCATCTTCGGTAGAGCGGAAGCTATTTTTAGTGAATGCTGAAGATGGATTGCAAAATGCCGATATTCAACCAGTTAGCTTTATTGATTATGCTTCCGCAAATAGTAATTATCTAATCATCTCGAATAAACGCCTTTATGATGATGCTAGTGGCGGTAACCCCGTGCAAACCTATGCGGATTATCGTGCATCTGTCGCCGGTGGGAGTTATAACCCATTGATTGTCAACATTCAGCAGATTTATGACCAATTTGGATATGGTGTACAACGGTATCCAATTGGTATCCGCAATTTTGTCCATTTTGCAGCAAAGCACTGGGATGATGCACGGTTTGTATACCTGATTGGAAAAGGAAGAAACTATAATAAAACACGTACAGCCGAGCAGTTGTTAGATGCGCAATCGACCCTATTTTTGCCGACATTTGGTAGCCCCGGTGGGGACAATTTGTTTGTGACGAGTCATTTTGATTTTGTGCCGAAGTTGGCTATTGGTCGATTGTCAGTGACGTCACCGGAAGAAATCAACCTTTATCTGGATAAAGTGAAGTCGCTAGAAGTTAATCAAAATCAAGTTGGGCCACAAACCATAGAAGCACTTTCATGGAAGAAGAAAGTCATTCATCTGGGTGGTGGCGCACAGCCAGCAGAAAAGTTGGCCATCAAGGGGTATCTCGGTACGATGGCGACCACCATTGAAGCCAGTGATTTTTGTGGGCATACGGTTTCCTTTTTTAAGGATGTGAGCGACCCGGTGCAGCAGACTGTGCCGGAACAGATATTTAGTGAAATTAATTCAGGGGCGGCTTTGATTTCTATTTTTGGACACTCATCACCGGGGTCATTTGATTTTAATATTGATAACCCGGACTATTATAATAATGCCGGGAAATATCCGGTGATGACTTCTTTGGGGTGTTACTCCGGTGATATTTTTACTTCGCAAAAAGGGATCTCTGAGCGTTTTGTGCTCTATGAAGAAAAGGGTGCTGTTGGATTCCTAGCGACAACAAGTGTTGGATATATCTCGACGCTCGGGTCTTTTGGGAATGTCTTTTATCAGAAATTGGGCGAGCAGACAACCATCGGGGAAGGGCTTAGAAATACTTTTCTGCATTATTCTGATTATGGTGCCGGCAGTGATTTGCGTCGCGTAACCGAACAGTTTTTGTTAAATGGTGATCCTGCTTTGAAAATTGGGCTAGCTGATGGACCGGATTATGTAATGGATTATAATAGTGTGGACTTCGGTCAGGCTACCATTCCGTCTAGTCAAGATAGTATTACTTTGGATTTGTCTGTCATAAATTTAGGAAAGAATTACAGCGATTCGGTCTCTCTGAAAATCACGCACGTCTTGCCAAACGGACAGGTTTATTTGGAGCAAAAATTTAATTTTTTTCCGCAAGGATATGATACGCCAATACACGTGAAATGGCTAAACCCAGGGTCTAGTGCCCTTGGGCAAAATTTGCTAAAAGCAGAAGTGGATTACCTGCAAGAAGTGGATGAAGTTCCACAGCCGGATGCAGAGCTTAACAATGCCCTTTCGGGAAATAATGGAGTCGTCGGTGTACCGTTTTTTATCTCGGATAATTCGGTCGTACCCGTTGAGCCACAGGAGTTTGCGATAAAAAACAAAGAAAATATTACCTTGGTTGCATCTACTTCTAATGCCTTTGCGGAAGAGACAAAATACATCATCCAACTGGATACCACAGAGCTGTTTAACTCACCGCTAAAGACTGAAAAAACCATCACTCAAATAGGAGGCTTAATCAAATGGAAGCCGTCCATATCGTGGTTAGATACGACTGTTTATTATTGGAGAATCACACCAGATAGTATTAGTCCTGATTTAGGTTATTTGTGGTCTTATAGCTCCTTTATTACAACCGCAGAACCCATCGTAGGCTGGAATCAATCCCACTTCTTTCAGTTCAAAAAAGATCAGTTTGATGACCTAGAAATTAAGAGAGATAAGGACTTGGAGTTTTCAGAGAATGGTTTCTTTATTACCATAAAAAATAAAGTTTTTAGCGTTGATATTCCACCGGAATATGTTTATAATTATGAGACAGCAGCAGTTTCTGTGCGCCCTTGGTATTATATCCAGTCAGGCATGGCGGTGGTAGTTGGAGATCAGTATTCGGGTGGAGCATGGCCAAACTCTGGCAGCGAATATGGCTCTACAAGTACAAGTGCTTCACGAGTTTTTCCATATCCCACGAACACTCTTGAAGATCGGCAGAAGATGATTAATTTTCTGGAGAATATTATCCCGGATGGAAGTTATGTGTGGGTGTTTTCTGTATTGAAGGATAGTACGCAGAATTTTCATCCTGAATTGTGGGCGGATGATTCCTTAAGCTTGGGAGTTAACTTGTTTTCTGTTTTGGAGGATGAAGGGGCGACAATGGTTAGGGGGTTAGAAGCTCTGGGGTCTAGGCCTTATGCAATTAGCTATCAAAAAGGAGTTGGTGTTCTAGACGAAGGGTTGGCTCAAAATATTGACGAGACAATTATTATTGAGTCTTTTGTGCCGATTAGAAATGCAACAGGTGCTTTAATTTCAACAAATATAGGCCCTTCTGCTGAATGGAAAACTCTAAAATGGAGTTCTTTCAGTACGGAGTCTGGAGATTCGGATACTTTGAGTATTTGGGGGCTTAATGAAGCTCTAACGGATACCACACTATTATTTGATGATGTGGAGTCTTTTGAGTTTTCATTAGCTACGGTTGATGCTAGTTTGTATCCATATTTATTGTTAAAGTATCGTTTGCACGATGATACATATCGGAGTGCATCAGATTTAGATTTTTGGCGAGTACATTATGTGCCGTTGCCGGAAATGGCGATAAACCCGAATGCTTATCTTCAATTCCATAAGGACAGTTTGGATTTTGGAGATGTGTTGTCTTTAGATGTGGCGGTGGAAAATCTCAAAGGGTTACCAATGGACAGTTTGTTGGTCAACTTGAAAATAATAGATCAAAACAATAATACCTATTTTACGAGTTCTAAATGGTCCCCATTGACGGCTTTTGATGTCGATACGCTGCATTACGAGATTCCGACAACAGAGTTGTCCGTCGGAGAGCAGACCTTAACCATTGAAGCCAATCCGACTAATGATCAACCGGAGTCTTTTCATGGCAATAACTTTGGTTTGCGAGGATTCTATGTGAAAGGTGATCGAGAAAAACCGGTCTTGGATGTGTATTTTGATGGTGTGCGAATTGTAGATGGAGATTTAGTTTCTGCAAAGCCGGAAATTCGTGTCGTTCTTGATGATGAAAATCCCTTTTTTAAGCTAGCGGATACCAGTTTGTTTAGAATGGATATTCTGTATCCTGATCAAGTTTTGAGACGTATCTATTTTTCTGATCCGGCAGTGGAGTTTGATCCGGCACTGTCGTCTGACAATATCGCCAGCATTACCTACACAGCGGTCTTCTTACAAGATGGAGATTATGAATTAATCATCGAAGCAAAGGACGCTTCCGGCAATTCATCCGGTAATGTAAATTATAAAATTAGCTTTGAAGTCATCAACAAAAAAATGATTTCTAATGTGTTGCCTTATCCCAATCCTTTTTCTACCAGTACAAGATTTGCCTATACATTGACAGGAGATGCGACTCCGGATGTATTTAAAATTCAGATCCTTTCAGTAGACGGACGAGTGGTTAGAGAGATTACTCAAGACGAAATTGGGCCATTGCAAATTGGAACGCATCTCACTGATTATCAATGGGATGGGCGAGATGAGTATGGTGGGAGATTGGCCAACGGTGTTTATCTCTATAGGGTGATTGTGAAGGACAATGACAACAATCAATTGGAACACTACAATACAAATGCCGATTCCTTTTTTGAAAAATCATTTGGTAAGATTGTTATCTTACGTTGAGAAATAATACATGAAAGTAAGAAATTTGACGACAGAAGAATGGGGCACTTATGTGAGCCAATGTGATGGAGCAACTTTCTTTCATACGCCCACTTGGTATGCTGTATGGGAAGCTTATACAAAAGTAAAATCGAAAGCATTACTTTTTACTTTCCCATCTGGTAATACGGCTCTGTTGCCTTTGTCCGAAAGGAGAATTCATAAAGGGCTAACACGTGTTTATGACTCTTCTCCGGCAGGAACTTATGGAGGCTTTATTACTGCAGGTTCCTTAACCCAAGATGAAGTCAAACAGCTGATGGCTTACGCAAAGAAGATGACAATTTATATGGCCTTTAGTCCTTATCAGGATTTGGATGATTTAGGGGGGGGGGAGAAAGATTTTACACAACGGATTGATTTGAGAAAAGGGGTTGAAGTTGAAAAATGGCATAGGTATGGTGGCCGAATGAAAAAAAGTAAAGATTTAGTTGTTCGTTTAGCGTCTTCATCAGATGATTGGAAAAACTATCTTATATTGTATAAGAAAAGTATTGCTCGATGGGGGAGTAAAGTGTCTAGTATATATGAAGATTCTTTTTTCGATTTATTGCAACAGCTTCCGTTAGAGTTCTGTCAATTATTCCTTGTCTATAGGGATAATGAAGCTATTTATGGAGGCATTTATTTTTTTTATAATAAAGTAATGATATACTGGCATGGTGCAGGAGATGAAGCCTTTTTTAAAGCGCAACCAGCATTTTTGTTGCACAGCAAAGGGATTCAATTTGCTATCGAAAATGGGCTTTATTATTACGATTTTAATCCAAGTGGTGGACATTCAGGTGTCGAAAAATTCAAAAATCATTTTAATCCTGAAAAAGTATTTTTCCCACTTTTTACTCATGAAAATTTGGGATCATCAATTCTGTCAACAGTGTCAAAAGTATTAAGAAATTAGGATGAAATTTATTGTTCTTACAAACCCAAGTCTAGATAATACTTTTTTGGATGAGTTAATTGATTCAAATTTAATTCCCGAAATGGTTGTAACAGCTTCTCCTTTTTTTTATAAGAATAGTAATCTGTTGAAATACGTAATTAAGAAAATTATTTTGTATGGGGCTTATTGGTTTAATAGAGCAGAAATACAAAAAAAATACCAGCCATATTTTCTAGCTAGAAAATATTCAATACCAACATGGCCAACACAAATGCTTGATGATGAGTCGTTTGTGAAAACAGTCAGAGATAATGAAATTGATTATTTCTTTGTTTTTTCTTATAAGTTAATCACGGAGAAAGTTTTTTCTGCTCCAATAAAAGGCAGTATCAATTGCCACCCTAGTTGGTTGCCCAATAATAGGGGCGCAACTCCCGTAAATTGGGTGATAAAAGAAGGACGAAAAATGACAGGAATTACTTTTCATTTTATTGATAAAGATATTGATGCAGGGGCAATTCTGGAACAATATGAAATTCCAATTTCTGGCTATGAATCCGCCAAAGTACTAAAGAAATATCTTTTTGGTTTGGGAATATCATTGTTTGTTAAGTTGATTTATAAGTTGAAGTACCAGCAGGCACATGTATTGAAAGTTAATGAAATTGAGAGCGGTTCTTATCAACCACCTTTTGGTTTAGAGCATGGTATTATTTCGGAGAGTAATACTTGTGAAGAAGTAGAACGAATTGTACTTTCTGCTTTTGGAATTGATACTTGTGCAAGGTATTTTTGGCATGGCAAAGCATTTGATATTATCAATTGTTATGAATATACAAGTAACGATTTTTATCCTGACTATTTTCCTTTCATGGATCAGGATGAAAATTTTTACATGAAGACAAGAGATGATAAAATTATCTTTTTGATTGCAAGACATCGATAGAATCCTTTCGGAAATTAGTGGTAAATGAGCTTTAAACAGACAGCAATAACAGGAGTAAAGTGGACGAGCATGGCTTCAATATCGGTAGCCACCATTAAACTGATTCAGTTTGCGATTTTAGCCCATTACTTAAGCCCTGGTGATTTTGGGTTGATGGCAATAGTCATGACAATTATTGGCTTTAGTGCTTTGTTTATTGATTTTGGGATAAGTGCTGCTATCATTCACAAACAGACTATTAGCGAAAAACAATTGTCAAGTTTGTACTGGCTGAATGTGTTGGTGAGCATATGCCTTTTTGTAATTGTATTTGGAGCCGCACCTATCGTCTCTTGGTTTTACAAAGAGCCCAAACTAACAGGAATGGTAAGGTTGTTGGCTGTTACTTTTATCATTTCAGGACTTGGAAATCAATTTACTGTTTTACTTCAGAAAGAATTGAAATTTAAGGAATTATCTCTAATACACGCCTTTGGTGCCGTGTTGAGTTTTGTGATTGCTTTACTTTTCGCCATGAATGGTTTTGGTGTGTATAGTTTGGTTTGGGCGGCCATTGTGGATGCTTTGGTGGTGGCAGTACTAAGTTGGATTTTGGGGTTGAAATTTCATAGGCCAAAATTGGTTTTACATTTTGGTGAAATTAAATCAATGATTTCTTTTGGCCTTTTTCAAATGGGAGAACGTTCCGTTAATTATCTAAATGGTCAATTCGATATCTTATTAATTGGAAAAATATTTGGAACAGAAATTCTGGGAATCTATAGTATCGCTAAGAATATTTCTATGAAACCTTACCAGATAATTAACCCAATTATTAATAAAGTGACCTTTCCAATTTTGTCAAAAGTACAAGATGATGAACCCAGACTTCGAAGTATATATTTACGGACGATCAATTTTCTGTGTTCTGTAAATTTTCCAATTTATATACTGGTGATACTGTTGGCAGATGGTATTATCTTAACTTTTTTCGGTGAGAATTGGTCTGATGCAATTGTTATTTTGCAAATTTTAGCAGCATATCGAATGTTCACTTCTTTTGGCAATCCGATTGGAAGTTTACAATTGGCCAGAGGAAGGGCTGATTTAGGTTTCTATTGGAATTTGGGCTTGTTTTTATTTGTTCCTTTGGTGATTTTTTTTGGGAGTCAATGGGGGATATGGGGAGTAGCAAGCAGTTTGTTAGGGTTACAATTGCTGATCTTCTCCCCGGCTTGGTATTTTTTAGTTCGACCATTATCTGGTGCTAGTTACTATCTGTATATGAAACAAATAGTAATTCCTTTTCTAATTGCCTTTGTTGGTGGGGGTTTGGTTTTTTTACTTTTTGATGTCTTGGCGTTTCAATCATTCTTTGTTCGTGTGATAGTTGCAAGCGGAGTTATGGTAATTGTAAGTTACTTATTAAATCAACGTTTTAACCGTGATTTCTTTGAAGTTTTCTTTGACTTTCATTGGCCAATTGATTTTATTAAGGCACGGGTTCCTAGGAGTTTAATGGGTAGGTATAGGCGCTACAAACTGAAAAAGAAAAATGCTCCGTTTAAGGGAGAAGCTGTTGAGTGCTCCATCTGTCATTCAACTTTTAGTGTTTTTGCTTCTACGGGGTTAGTTCCAAGAGCTAATGCTATATGTCGCCAATGTGGTTCTGCGGAAAGACATCGATTGATATGGAAGTACATGACAGAGGAGTTGATGTTGTTTGATGATCAACGAATTCGGATATTACATTTTGCACCAGAAAAAATGTTTTATGATGTTTTTTCAGGAATGAAAAATGTGGAATATGTTCCTTGTGATTTGTTTCCGAAAGGCTATGATTTTAGAAATGGCCCTATGGTATCAAAAGTTGATATAACAGATATTCTTTTTCCAGAAGAAACTTTTGATTTTATCTTGGCTACACATGTGTTAGAGCATATTCCTGATGACAAATTGGCTATGTCAGAATTGTTTAGAGTGATGAAGAGTGGGGGATGTGGTATTTTTCAGGTACCTGTTGATTATTCTAGGGCAAAGACTTATGAAGATTTTTCTATTGTAAGTCCAAAAGGTAGAGAAAAGGCATTTGGGCAAGATGACCATGTCCGCTGGTACGGTAGAGATTATAAAAACCGATTGGAAAAGGTAGGCTTTAGAGTAATTGAAGACGATTATGTGAAACAGTTTTCTAAAGATGATCAGTTTCGTTTTGGTTTCATGGAATCTGAAATGATTTATTATTGCGAAAAGTAAGGGGCTAAGTTGGCAATTTGAGCCACCATCTTGTCAAAGGAATAGTCTTTGACAGGTTTGTTTTGGGAGCTAAAGTTTAGCCAAGAAAGTATTTGAGTACCCAATTCTGCCGAATTGCCAAACCCGATAAATAATCCCGATTCTACAGGATACCCTTCACTAATCAAAGTAGGAATCCCAAAGCGCACCACATCATTCACACTCCCCGTAATTTTTGTTTGGCCATAGGTCTCTGTAAATATACCGCCTACAAAATCTTTTTTGATGGGGATAATCGCAAAGGTAGCTATACGCAAATAATCATCATACTGTACTTGCGAAACTTTAGTGTCAAAATAGGTCAGTTTTATTTTTTGGGGATTTAGCGTTTTATATTGGGTGATTATTTTTTTTGCGTAAGCAGATTGAGCAGCTCCTAGAAGAACCAATTCTACGGTTGTGGTTAATTGATTTTCTATTTGCCGCAAGGCTTCAAAAACCAATTCGTAGTCCCGGGTAGGAGAGACACTACCTGGAATAATGATGATGGGACGCTCTAAATTAGGTTGCCTTGGCGCTTCAAAGTAAGTCAACGGGAGTGCAGGTAAGACGTTGATATTCAGGGTTTTAATTTCTTTCGCCAGATTTTGCGCAATAAAATCATTGGCAAAAGTAACTGCTGTAAATTGTTGAAGAAGTTGTTTGCGATATTTTTCTTCGTGGTAAATTTTAAATTTTAACCATCTCAAAACATCTTTGAAAGAGCCGATTTTGATATTGTCACTTGGTCGCAAAAAGTAATTGCCATCATGAATAATTAGGATAGTTTTGGGCTTGAAGTGTAGGTTTGCAAAGAACTTAGGATACTTGACCAATGTGGTAAATACGATCAAGTCTGAACCGTTGAGCGTGGTCACCTGCTTGCGCATAAAATCTTTTTGACTCTGACTCTTTGATTTGGCGATGTATTTTGCGTCAAGCTGTCCCAATTGATGAAAGATGGCTTTTTCTGCAAAGATAGACACCTGATATCCAGCTCCAATAAAAAGCTTGGCAAGAACGCGCACCACTTCGTGGTGTTCGTATAATTCAACGATTGCAACCTGTTTCTTCATGTTATGTGCCAAAAATGCCCTAAATTTGGTCAAAAATACACCTTCTATGACTAAAGTACCTGTTTTTAGTGTAATTGTTCCGACATACAATCGGTCGGAGTTGCTAAAAGTGGCTATAGAAAGTGTTTTGGGGCAGGAAAATACTGATTTCGAGTTGATTATTGTGGATGATGGGTCAACGGACGAGACACGGTCTGTAGTCGAAGCTTTTGTAGATTCGCGGATTAAATATGTCTATCAGGCAAACAAGGAGAGAAGCGCAGCCCGAAATCTTGGGATTCGTTTGGCGCAAGCTCAGTATATCTGTTTCTTGGATGATGATGATTATTATTTGCCGGATTATTTATCAACGTTTTATAGCGAATTAGAGAAGGATGGGTTTCCTGATGTGATTTTAAGAACGGGTTTTATTCAGCAAGAAGGTGGTCGAGAAATTGCAAGAAGCGATTCTTTTGACCCAACTGCGGGTATTCATCCAACGACCTTTTGTGCTTATCATTTTTGTGCGGTCTACACGCTTTGCGTTCCTAAGATTTTTTTGAGAGATCATCAATTTCCAGTCGCCTTTCGGCATTGGCAAGATACTCATTTGATTTTGCGATTGCTGTCTCAACATCCGTTTAGGCAGTTGGAAGCACATACATATACCTATGTTCAGCATGCTGAAATGGGTTCTAGAAGCATCTATCAATTTGCTGATGCTCAAGCGCGAATTCAAAGCAATGTGGATGCGATGTTGGATGTTTTTGAGCATCATTCGGATTTGATTTCGCCACATTTACCACGATATACTTTGGCGCATATGGTGAGTTTGAAATACATCAATCATGCCAATGGTGCTTTGATGAATGGGCAGTTGAAGTTGGCTAATTCTTTGATTTTTAAATCAATAAAATACAATCGAAAGGGCTGGTTCTTAGGGTATTACGTCAAGTTTTTTATTAAAGTGCCGATGAAGATTTTGTTTGGATATCCAAAGGCGTAAAGTGGGGGATGTTATTTCTTTAATTCAGTATATATTTGTTGTAATTTTGCTGGATTTTTAGCAATATCAAACTCATCCACCACATGCCGCCGAGCTGCTTTCGCAAAAGAGTCATATTCATCCTGTTCCATTTTATAAAACCGTTTGATATTTTCCGAAAGGCTATTGATGTTCTTTTCGGCGGAGAGCAACCCTGTCTGACCATCAATCACCTCCATTGGGATATCACAATGTGTCGTGGCAATAATAGGCATCCCCGTGGCTTGTGCATCCAATAATGAAATGGGCGCTCCACCTTCACAATCCAGTTCATTCGAATAGCAACTTGGTTGTATAAACACTTGATAATCAGCGAGAAATGAGTGGAGTAGGGTGTAGTCGATGGCGTCGATGATAGTAATTTTATCATTCAGTTGATGAGTGGATATGTAGTTTTTTATTTCATCTTTGACTCCGGCATCACCACCGATTAGTGTCAAAGTTATACTGGGGCAATCTGCTAAGGCTTTGTGAAATGCTTTGATTGTATAGATGTGTCCTTTCTTTTGGGTGAAAGAAGCGAGTTGGATTAATTTTAATTCGTTTTGTTTTTTGGAGCGGTGCACAAATTTAATGTTGTCTACTTGTACGCCGAGTTGAACAATATTAATTTTTTCTTTTGGGCAGCCGTAAGACTCCAGAATTTTAGCACCATGTGGTCCTTCACAGATGAGTGCGTCTGCTTGCGCAAAAAGGATTTTGAATCTTTGTTTGAATTTTGGATAGATATGGGGAAGCTGCTCGTAGTCCCAGCCATAAAAAGAGATGACCAAAGGCTTGTTGAGTCGGGCAGGAATTTGGCGATACAACCAAGCGATATTGGCAAAATGAGCATGGAAGATGTCTACTTCTTTTTCGATGGCAAATTCTTGGATGCCTTCCAATAGTTTTTTGGGATATCGGAAAAAGTGCCAATAGGTTTTTTGTATAAGTTGAATTGGATTTTTTTTATTGAGTTGGATGTAGTAATCTTCTAATTTTGCGAAAGCATGCTCATAGAAAACAAAGGAATCATCCCGAAAATGATTGTTGTACCTTTGAGCAGCAATGAGTATTTGGACGTTAGGAGTGTGAGAAATCAGATTGTATGCCCAATTCTCCGTGTTAGGGAGGTAGGTGCCAAAAAGGTGCAGGACTTTTGTTTGTGGTAAAGGACTCATTGAGACAAAGTTAGGATATTTTTTGATAGCAACAAGATTGTTTTAATTTGCACGTTTATTTCTTCTACAAATATTATTTGCGCCATGTATAAAACCAATTCATTCCATAATTTTACTTTGATGCTCATGGCACTTTTCCTATGGACATCTTGCCAAGAAACGGGTCGTACTGTCGAATATACGCCAGAGAATAACTCACCTACCAAGTTAAAGGCACTGGAGAAAGTGGATTTGTCGCCTGATACCGGGACTGTTGAGAAGTCATTAGTAGACTCTGTAGCTACAAGTTTTGATTATCCTGTCGGCAAACCGGAAGCAAAAGGGTATTATAATGCGCAGAAATTTGGGGAGAACGAACACCTTGGTGATGACTGGAATGGGGTTGGTGGTGGCAATACGGATTTGGGAGATCCTATCTTCTCGGTCGCCTATGGATATGTTTTTTTTGCGGAAGATCTCGGCGGAGGCTGGGGAAATGTCATTCGTATTAGGCACATTCTTCCAAGCGGCAAGGAAATTGAGTCTTTATATGCTCACTGTGATACTATTTTGGTGCAAGCTAATCATTGGGTGAATCGGGGTGATAAAATAGGCACAATAGGAACAGCGCATGGAGCTTATTTGGCTCATTTACATTTTGAGATTAGAGATAAGGTAGGTATGCCGATAGGTGGTGGGTATTCTAGTGATACAGACGGTTATTTAGACCCCACAAAGTTTATCAAAAATCACCACTAGCCCCAAATGCATCAATAAGCAAAGTCCGAAGGACAAGCGTCTAAACTTCTCAACTCCTAAAACTCAAAGAAGTCCATATCTGACCGATACTTTTCTCTAGAAGCCTGTTTTTCTTTTTGCCTTTGGATAATTAGCCGAGCGATGACGATTGACGGTTTGGGGGAACTAACTTGTAGTGCTTGGTTGATTTTATCTTCATTGACATCCATACGATACATGGTACTAAAGAAAAATTCCAGGCGATTGGCGAGCAGATATTCGATTCTCTCTGCAAGGATTATTTCGAGTTGATCTTCATTGATATTATCTTGGGCTTCCATGTCAAAAGACCTGATAATCAGTTGTTTAGTATAGTCTTTAAGTGATTTTTCCATGTTTTGCTTCTGGCTTCTGGTCTCTGGCTTCTGGTTACTGGTTTCTAGCTTCTGGTCTCTGGTTTTTGGCTACTGGCTTCCAGCGTTCACAAACGCCAAAATTGAATCCACATGTTTACGAGAGTTAGACAATCTAGGTACTTTATTTTGGACACCGACTTTATTTTTTGATTTCATCCAATTGAAGAAAGTATTGGTTGGGACTTCCGTCAAAATTAATTGTTCCAGTGCCATGTCTTTGTATCTTTTGGCTTCATAGTCGGAGTTGATTTCTTGAAGGTTTTGGTCTAATATTTTTGCGAAAGCAGCGATGTCGTCGGGTCTTTTTTCAAACTCTATCACCCAGTGGTGTCCACCTTTTTCTGCCGAAGTCAAGAATCTGGGACCGACTGTATATTCTGCGATGGTGGTACCGAGTGCTTGGCAAGTTTGGCTAAGTGCTTTATCCGTGTTGTGGACCATTAGTTCTTCGCCAAAGACATTGATAAATTGCTTTGTTCTTCCGGAGATAATAATTTTATATGGTTTGATGGAGGTGAAGCGTACCGTGTCACCGATATGATAGCGCCACAGTCCGGCATTGGTGGAGATGATCATGGCGTAGTCTATGTCTAATTCTACGTCTTCGATTGGCAGGACAATAGGTGTGGAGCTGTCCATTTCTGTCAGTGGCATAAATTCATAAAATATAGCATTGTCAAGGAGTAGAAGCATGTCATGTGCCTGAAAATCATTTTGAACGGCGAAGAAACCTTCTGAAGCATTGTAAATTTCTAAATAGCTGAATTCAGGACTTGGAATCAGCTCTTCAAATTGTTTGCGGTATGGGTCAAAACCTACCCCCCCATGAAAATAGCCTTGCAAATGTGGCCACAATTCGAGTAGGTTGTCTTTTCCGGATATCTCTAGTATTCGTCTAAAGAGAATGAGATTCCAAGTCGGCACCCCACCAAACATGCCTATGTCATTTCGTTTGGCTAGAAGGTGGGCAGTTCTTTCTATTTTTTCTTCCCAGTTGGATAGTAGTGCGATGTCAAAATCCGGCTCATAGAAAGCCCTACCTAGCGAAGGCATGTTGTTGACCATGAGTGCAGAGATATCTCCTATTTGGACCCCTGGATACTGCTCTAAAGAAGATATGCTTCCCGGTAAGATGATATTCTTAAATAAGAAGATGGCGGCATTGTTGCGCAACTGATAAAACAACACGACGGAGTCCCAGCTACCTTGAAGGTGGCAGTCATCAGCATTGTCTTTGGATACCGGGATATATTTGCTTTTGTCATTTGTGGTGCCGGAAGATTTGGCAAATTGTGTGGTGACACCCGGCCAAAGGACATCTGACTCACCAAGCATCATCCGGTTTATGTATGGCTGCAAATCTTCGTACGACTGTACCGGAATACGCTGGGCAAAATCCGAATAATTCTTGATGCTATGAAAACCATGAGTTTTGCCCCAAGCCGTATTGGCTGCTTGCTCCACAAGGCTTTCTCGCACCATGTGTTGCACTTGTTTAGGGTGTTTCATAAACTGAGTGATACGCTTAAATCTGTAGTTTAGATAAGAGCGGAGCACGGAGTTGACGATTTTTTTAGATTTTTTTAGCTTTACGGGGTTCATCGTTGGTTATTCTAGATAGACGATGGAGTATGACCAATCATCTGTGCAAATATATTGCAAATAATGCTCAAATCTTAGTTTTGGGACCGAAATAATAGAAGTGCAAAAAAGAAAAATAGGCTTAGGTCTAGTCAATATCTTTGAAACCATCCAATTCTCGGCGTTCTTTTTTGGTGGGCCGTCCTTCGCCTTTGATTCGGTATTCATTACCTTTTCCCGCAAGGTACCAAGCTTCGTATTTTTGGAGTTCTTCGGCTGGGGTGAGTTCTTGATAGCAGTCTACAGCGACTTTGGCACCGACCCGTTTTTCAATTGGTTTGATGACCTTATAGACTCTGTTAAACCCTTCCTTGCGAGCTGTAACGACATCTCCTTCCACCAGAAGAAAGGATGGCTTTAGGATATTTTCTCCCATTGTTACATGACCCTTTTTGCAGGATGTGGTTGCCAACGTGCGAGTTTTGTAGACACGAATGCTCCAAAGCCATTTATCAACGCGTACTTTTTTGGACATATCTTAAAGGATTAGTGTTGGGATGTACTTGATTAAAAATTTGACAAGCTTAATCTCAATCAACTGGCTGTGGCTAAGCTTTACAAGGCTTACAGGTGTATCGCCGGACGGGTAATACTCTTGATGTAAGACATAAAAATAACCGACGAGCAAGAGCGTTGCCGAAAAAAATAAGACGATACGTTTGGTATTCTTTTTTATCATTGGGATTGGGTATACGCAAATATACGTTTTTTTTTGGTATTGGCTTGCTGGTTTCTGGTTTCTGGCTTCTGGTTACTGGCTACTGGCTTCCAGAGTCTAGCATCCAGCGTCCAGTGTCCAGTATCCATTATACGACTTCAATTAAGGCATTCTGGCTAGTGGCATCCACAAAGTGGCCAATAGGTTTAAGGTGTAGATTTTCTGCTTGCGCAAAAGCTTCAAAATCAGCTTGGTGGCTTTTTTCTACGGCAACCAATAAGCCACCGCTAGTTTGTGGGTCACAGAGGATAGTTTGTTGATAGTCGGTTAGCTGCCCGACGACATGGCCATAGCTTTCCCAGTTGCGTTTAGAGCCACCGGGGTAGCATTTTTGGTTGATGTAGAAGTCAATGATTTCTTTTCCCAAAAGGGGGATGGCATCAAAATCAATTTTAGCTTTGATGTTAGAGGCTTCACACATTTCTTTTAGGTGGCCTAGGATGCCAAATCCGGTGACATCGGTTAGTGATTTGATATAAGGCAATTTTGCGAAAGCAGCTCCGACCTTGTTAAGGATCACCATGGAGTCTCTAGCGATATTTTTGTGCTCGGGCTTAAGAATTTTGCGTTTTTGGGCGGTAGCAAGAATACCGACTCCGATGGGTTTGGTGAGATAAAAAATACAATTTGAAGTGGCGCCTCCATTCTTTTTGAGTTGGTCAATAGATACCCGTCCTGTTACTGCTAAGCCAAAGATAGGCTCTGGGCTGTCAATACTGTGTCCTCCGGCCAATGGAATCCCTGCTTCCGCACAAGCCTTTCGACCACCTTCGACTACACGGTTGGCGACTTCTGGCGGTAGTTTGTCAATGGGCCAGCCTAATATGGCAATGGCCATAATGGGTGTGCCACCCATAGCATAAATGTCACTAATCGCATTGACGGCAGCGATACGGCCAAAATCTTCGGGATTGTCTACAATAGGCATAAAAAAATCAGTGGTAGAGATGATAGCAGTTCCATCTCCTAAGTCCACGACAGCGGCATCGTCACGCTCATGATTTCCGACCAATAAGTCAGTAAATACGGGCGTATTCTGACTATGTACTTCTAGGATTTGGTCGAGCACTTTGGGTGATATCTTGCATCCACATCCCGCACCGTGGCTATATTCAGTCATTTTGATTTCTAAAGGGTCCATAGCTAGCTTTTAGTTTTGATTACAAAAATAGGCAATCTTTTAGGAATGTCACGATTAATTGCAAAATGTTGCCTTTGTTTTGGCGTAAGCCATTGATTATTAGTGAGATATAACCAGTATGGCGCCATAGACTAGAAATGGCCAAGTAGCAACTTTTAGGGGCTTCCAAAAAAAATATCATGTCACACACTGGATATAGTAGTTTTTTTTTATCTTTGTTTCTGTAATTATTCTTTCACATAAAACCTATAACCTATGAAATTTTTGCTTGGAGGGCTCTGGGTGGTGTTGACAGGGCTTTATTTTTGGGCTTGGAATACAGCAAAAACAACTTGCTGTGTCACTACACCCGCTGTTGTCGCTCCTATTACACCCAAATCAAATGGGCCTCTTGTTTTTAATTGGGCCAGTGGTGCCGCAGTGACCAACGGATTGTTTCCGGCGTATCGTGATTCTATTTTGGGGACCCTGGGAGAGTCCGACAAACTAGAAATCGTAGGACTGTACACTGCCGAAGAGACCAATTCTTCTTCTTTTGATAACATGGGTCTCGCCAGAGCTAACGAAACACAAAAACTATTCTTAGACTATCTACCAAAAGACCGAATTATCCTGAAGGCCAAGCTGGAAGGTGATGTCGCTAACAAAGACAACTTGTTTGCAGCGATTGATTTTCGAGCTATGCGCAATTCGAAGTCTATTGTTGAAGTGGATGACAAGGTGATTATCTACTTCCCTTTGAACTCTGCATCAAAACTCAATAGCACCGAGATTGAACAATATCTTGACAATGTTGCTGCCAAAGTGAAAGCTTCTGGAGAAGTCGTTGACTTGACCGGGCATACCTGCGATAGGGGAGATGCCAACCGCAACATAACCCTTGGATTGCAAAGGGCCAACATCATTGCGTCTTATTTGATGAGCAAAGGAGTGCCAAAAGCACAAATCGTTGCCAATTCTAAAGGAGAAGAAGTCCCTATGGTACCTAATTCTACCGAAGAAAATCGAGTCAAGAACAGAAGAACGGTCTTGAGAATTCTAAAAAATAATTAAAAAACAAAAAAAACAGAATAACCATGATGTACTTATTTAGTCTTTGTGATGTCACAGGTCTTCAAGCAGGTTTAGCCCTTTTGGCTTTGCCGCTACTGGCTTTGGGACTTGGAAAATTGATTTGGGGTTCCTACAAATCAAAATATTATGCGCTCCAAAATGAACTGAGCGGCTACAAAACTAGAGTCGGTTCTCTAGAGACAGATGTCAAAGGATTAAGGTCTAACCTTAAACTGTCGCAATCTGACCTTGAATCAGCCAATGCCAATGCCATTAAAGCTAAAAAAGACTTTGATGTTCGCGCAAGCCAATTTCAAGGTGATATCAAAACATTAAACGCCAACATTACTTCTGCCAGAGATGCTTCCGCAAAAATGAAAGCTGATTATGAAGCGCAGATTGCCGAGTTGAAAGCCAAGATGTCCACCTTCGAATCAAACTGGAAGGCAGAGAAAGATGCTTCCGCAAAAATGAAGGCTGATTATGAAAGACAAATTGGAGACCTTAAAGCCAAATTAGCCACCCTTGAAGGCAACTGGAATACCGAAAAACAAACCATTGTTAAATTGAGATCAGACCACGAAGGTCAAGTGAATAGCTATAAGTCCCAGTTGGTAACTCTTGAAGGCAATTGGAATACCGAGAAAGAAACCGTCGCTAAGCTGAAATCTGACTACGAAGGCCAAATAGCGGACTACCGAACCCAGCTATCATCTTGGGAGTCTAAATGGAAGACAGAGCACGATACTGCTGCTAAGCTGAAATCTGACTACGAAGGTCAAATAGCGGACTATCGGACCCAGCTATCAACTTGGGAATCTAAGTGGAAGACTGAGCACGATACTGCTACTCAGCTAAAATCTGACTACGAAGGCCAAATCAACAATTACAAGACTCAGTTGATTACTTTTGAGAATAACTGGAAGTCAGAAAAAGAAGCATCTACCAAGCTGAAGTCTGATTACGAAGGTCAAATTGCGAACTATCGGACGCAACTATCCACTTGGGAGTCTAAATGGAAGACTGAGAACGACAATGCGACCAAGCTGAAATCTGACTACGAAGGTCAAATTGCAAACTATCGGACGCAACTGTCCACTTGGGAATCTAAATGGAAGACAGAGCATGACAATGCGACCAAGCTGAAGTCTGACTACGAAGGTCAAATCAATAATTACAAGACCCAATTGGTAACTTTTGAAACTAATCTGAAGCAAGGTAATGATGAATCTGCTAAGCTAAAGACACAGTATGAAGGTCAGATTAGCAATTATAAGACTCAGTTAATCACCTTCGAAAACAAGTGGAAGTCCATACTATTGGAGAAAGAAAAGTACGAATCTCAGGTTAGAAACTACTCATCACAAATCAATAGCCTAGAAAAAGACGTACAGTCCAGCAAGGCCATGATTAGTCAGATGAAAGCGGATTATGAAGGTCGCTTAACTTCTTATAAATCTAAAGTTGGAGAACTTGAATTGAGTGTGAACAGGACTTTGAAAGAAGCCAACTCATTGAAGAGCCAATACGAAGGACAGATTAGTACTTACACAACAAAGATTAGCACGCTTAATAACCAGTACTCCAAGGAGTTGTCCGGATATAAGTCTAAAGTAACATCTTTGGAGAGTGAGCTTAAATCGGTATTGGGTGATGTGAGCAATTATAAGTCAAAAATTAGTCAATTTGAGACACAGTTGCATACAGTCAATCAAGATTTGGCAAAGCTTAGAAGGCAGTACAAAACGGATGTCAGCAATTGGGAAGCTAAGTACAATAAAACATATACAAGCTACCAGTCTTTAGACAAAAAGTATAGCACTTTAAAAACAGAGCACTCGAAGTGTAGAACTTACGACCCGGCTTATGTTAGAGTTCAAGACAACTTGCAAGTTGTGGAAGGAATCGGTCCAAAGATGGATGAGTTCTTGCAACAGCATGGTATCCGAACTTGGAGAGCATTGGCAGAGACAAAACCGACCACGATTAAAGCTTGGTTGGATGAAGCCGGTGGACGTTATCGCATCATTGATCCAGCCACTTGGCCAAAGCAAGCAGGGCTAGCTGATAAAGGTGCTTGGAAGAAATTGGTAAAATTTCAGAAGGAAGTGGATACCGGTAGAGTTGTGACTGATGGTCGCTTGACAGATGCCAAAATTGAAAAAATGCTCTACACAATGGGCATTTGGGACAAAGAAGGCAAGCTTAGAAAGCCTGGTTCAGCGGTCACAAAGAGAGTCGTCAAGAAAGTGGCTACCACGAAGCCGGTCGTTAGAAAAGTGGTCAAGAAAGTGGTTTCAAAGAAAGACGATTTGAAGAAAGTGGAAGGCATTGGGCCAAAGATCGAAGGCTTGCTAAATGCTGCCGGTGTGATGACTTGGGCAAAGCTCGCTAAGACTTCTGTCAAAAAAATTCAGTCGGTATTAGATGCGGCCGGCCCACGGTACAAAATAGCCAATCCAGGCACTTGGCCTCAGCAAGCAGACCTTGCGGCAAAAGGTAAGTGGGATGAGCTAGAAAAATTGCAAGATTATCTTGATGGTGGAAAAACACCCACTAAGAAGAAGTAATCGGCACTTTGAGAAGTAAACAACAAGGGGTTCTTGCAGCAATGCAAGAACCCCTTTTCTTAGTTAGAGTCTACTGTTTTTTTGAGTTGGATATCACTAGCTATTCTGGTTGGTAGCAATAGTCGTTAGCGCAAGCTTCACATCATCAATAATCAAAGGGTGTAGCTTGTTCATTTTTGCAATAAGGTCAGGCAATTGTTCCAGATTTTCATTGTCTTTGGCACATTGTTCGATGGCAATATTAGCTATTTTCATATCTTCATTACCGACAAATGCCAGTGTGGATTTTAGCTTGTGAGCAGCCCCCTTTAGGGTGACTAGGTCGTTGGCTTGGTGAGCGCTGTTGATTTTGTTGATTTCGTCAGGAATCTCATCAAGCAGCATGGTCAGCATCGTTGTTTTGGTGTCTATATCATCACCAAGTAAAGATTCCAAATAGTCTAAATTAATGTACTGAAACATAGTGTCAAGGTGTTAAGTGGTTTGATTGAGATGGTTAAGTATCTTTTCATAAAGAATACCCGGATCAAAAGGTTTTACGATAAAGTCGTCTAATTGATACTCTTTATGTTTGTCGCCTTCTTGTATTTGTGCGTCAGCAGTCATTGCCAATACCGGTAGGGCTTGTATTTTTGGGTTTTTGTGATCCCGAATGGCCTTGGTCGCTTCATAACCATCCATCCTAGGCATGTATAAGTCCATGAGCACAAGGTCAAAGTCTTCATTGATGACATCTAGGGCTTCGACTCCGTCATTGGCAACAATTATCTCCAGCTCCGGCCATCTTTTGGCCAATATCTTGCGTGCAACCAATTGATTCATTTTGTTGTCTTCAACAATCAAGATGCGCTTTGGATTAATGATGGTGGTATGGTCGGTGGATTTTGCTACATCTTCTTGAGTGTCCGTATCGCCAATTTCTAAAACCATATCAAAAAAGAAGGTAGATCCTTTTCCGGGCGTACTGGATACCCATATCTTGCCCCCTTGCTGGGTGATTAGATTTTTGGAGATTGCCAGCCCAAGGCCGGTACCTTCAAATATTCTTTCTTTGTGCTTAATTCGTGTAAACGAATCAAAGATGGCATCTTGCTTCTCTTTGGGGATGCCGATTCCGGTATCTTCAATAGCAAACTTAATCAGAATGGTATCACCGCTTTGGCCGAGTAAGCTACAGCTAATTTTTACGTGGCCTTGATCCGTGAATTTTACAGCATTTCCCGCAAGGTTAAATAAGACCTGGTTGATTCTCAGCTTGTCTCCTTTCAGAATGTGTGGTAGGTCCGGGTCGATGGACAATTCCAGCGAAACATCTTTGTCAACAACCTTATAAGATAGATTATGCACCAAGTTGTTGAGCAAATCATGAACATCAAAGTTTTTATTCTCAAAGACGATATTTCCATTTTTTAAGGACGATATATCTAAGATGTCGTTTAAGATGCCAAGTAGTTGCTCTGAAGAGCTATGAATGGATTTTAGGTAGCCTCTTTGCTCGGAGTCCAATGACGTGTCCAATAGTAAGTTGCCTAAGCCAATAATCGCATTCATTGGTGTACGCATCTCGTGGCTTATCGCAGCGACAAACTGCTCCTTGAGCTGGTTGGATTCCATCTCTAGGACCTGCGTACGTCTTATTTTTTCTGCGGCTTTCCTTTCGGTAATATCTCGAAGAATTCCGGTATACATATTTGATTCTTCCGAAAAATAGACCACCGAAAGTAGGCAGCTTTTGACATTTCCATTCTTCTGGGTAATCTGTATTTCTTGGTTTTTGATGGGCTTCTTTTGGCCAATAAGCTCTAGAATGGAGTTGTCCGTATCATAGAAGTGGTGCAAATTATGGCTTTGCAGCTCATTCTCCGTAATTCCTAATATTTCCAACCCTGCATTATTGCACTCTTGCGGTTGCCCTAAAAGCGTACTTAAATAAATCCCATCACTAGAGTTGGCAAAAATATCCACATACTTTTGGTGTGTCTCTTCTTGTAGCTCATCTGCTTGTCTCTTGTCCGAAATATCTTGGATCGTGCCCCGAATAATGAGTGGGGGATCATCAACCGGAAATTGCTCAATCTTGAGTTGGAAGAATCGCTTGTCCTTGAGTAGATTGTTTTTGGATTTGGGGACATAGACAATTTCTTTCTGCCATTGTTTTCCCGAAAGGGCCTCATTGAGTGCTGTCTTAATCTCCGTTACCGGAAAACTCGAAACACTGGGGTCTATAAAACTCAACACGCCGGTGGTATCTGATAAGTCTAATTTGTCCAAAGCCAATGAATAACTCCAAGAGCCGATTCTGTTGATACGCTGCAGCCACTTGAGCCGTCGCCCTTGCTTGTGTTTTTCGTAAGCCAGCTCAATCTTTTGTATCAAATCTTCACTCGAAAAATGTCCTTTCACCATGATGTCACTCGCACCGGCTTTAATGGCTTGAGTCGCGAGCTCCCTGTCTTGGAGTCCCGTCACAACAAAGATGTAAGAATTGCAGTCAAGAGCCAATTGGCGCAAGCCGTTAATCTTAGCATTATTATAGCTCTCGATACTCATCATGATGATGTGGGCACACCTTTCTTTGGGCACTTGATTGAGTACGGTGCGGTAGTTGTCAACGAGCCGAATATTGATATTAAGCTGGCCTTCGAGCATGAGTTGAAGCAGCTTCGCATCTGCCGCATTCTTCTCGATGATGAGTAAATCTATTTTCTCTTGAGTTTCCATGACTTAGCTATTATACCTAAAAATGATACCAACTTGATGTTTTGGGCTGCATTTTTTTTGATAAACAACGGTTATTGATAAATAAATTGCTTGTCAATCGGAATATACAGCATCTTTACCTCTTCTTTTTCAATTAAAAATATGCAAAAATTCTTCTTTGGATCCTTGTAGACCTTGCGGAACTGGTCAACAGCTTTTTTATCCATGATTTTTTTATTGAAGAACTCTTCTAAGGAGGAGATGTGGATATTCCACTCCTTGCGGAAATCCTTACCTTCTACCAGCAGAATACCCGTCTTGAAGTAATCTCGTACAGCAATAAAAATGGGATACTTGGTTACGCCTTCTTGCAGCACAGCCTTGCTAGCTTGGACAAGCGTGGGCGAGTAGGTCTTAAGCGCATCTAACAGGCTTTCTGGAACTAATTCTCGATTCATAGTTGTATCTCTCTAGTGTGTAATTATTAACCCCTAAGCCCTTGGGATTGTTTAGGGAGTTTAATGTTTAATCTACTTTGCGTAGGATATAGACCCCGCTAAGGATGAGCGCCATCCCAATAAAATGCGATATCCCTATCACCTCGCCATCTAAAAAGCCTAGAAAAGTCGCTACAATCGGAAAAAAATAGCCGACCATCGTCGAAAAAACAGCCCCCTCCTTTTGTACCAACCTGAAGAAGACTATCGTGGCGATAAAGGTCCCAAAAAACGACAAAAACAAAATGTAATAAAATGGCTCCCAAGCACTTGGGGTGGTCGCCAAAATATGTACAAAATCCGTGCGCCAAAGTATGATGGCAGAGGGAATACCTATAACAACAAACGATGTCGCCCCTAAAGCAGTGGGATTGAGTGCTTTGAGCTTCGAATGGATAATATTACTGCTCGTCGCATAGCAAATCGTCGCCGCAATAATAAATAAACCATAACGCCAGTCGCCATGCAAGTCCCCTTTGGCAGTCAAAATCAACCAAACCGCTCCTATAAGTCCCAAGATGATACCTACTAATTTGCGCAAGCCACCTGATTGCATAAAGAAAAAAATGCCTACTATCAACGTGAATAGCGGAGTCAAGGAGCTTAATACACCGGCCATGGCACTGCTGACATGTGTCTGCCCATAAGCAAACAAAAACGCCGGAAAAAACGAACCCACAAAACCTACTGCTATGATGTAAGGGATTTGCTCTCGCAGGACCTTGCGGAAATGATAAAAGGCCAAAGGCAAAAAAGCGATTCCGGCAGCAGCAGTCCGAATAGTCGCGACCTGTATCGGCGAAAAGGCCGATAGACCTTTTTTGATGAAAATATAGGAACTACCCCACAATATTCCCAAAAAAATCAAGGCTATCCAGCTTGAAATAGGCCGACTAGAGTTCTGTTCCATAGATTTTTGTAATTCTTTGAAATACAAAGAAGCGCAAAAATACTATCTTTGTGGCAAAGAAACATGATTTACTATGATACAACGAATTCAAACGGTTTTTTTGGCCCTGGCAGCTCTAGCTGGCTTTTCTCTCTTTTTGACGCCAATGGACTTCGCATTACTGAATGATGCATCAGGTGTAGACGCTCAATCCATTCTTAGTGACGGTGTTTTTGACATTAATGACAACTTCGCGATGACTGTATTGACGGTCATTGTTGGCCTATTACCGCTAGTGGCTATTTTCTTATTCAAGAACCGAAAACTCCAATCCAAGCTAACCAAAACAGGGCTTTTTGTCGCTTTGGCTTTTGTCGCCGTAGCAGCTTTCTTTTTCTATCAGGCCTATCAGCCGTTAATGGACACCAAGCAAGTACAACTCGGTGCAGGAATTGCCGCCCCGGTGCTTAGCTTGATTTTCTTAGCTTTCGCAAATAAGTACATCCAAAAAGACGAAAAATTAGTCCGCTCCGCTGACCGTTTGAGATGATGTGTCTTGTCTAGTCTGAAATACAGGTCATTGGCGTCCCTAATTAAATATCGGGTTGTGGCCTAGGGTTGCACCAACAATGGTGTAAAGCTCACCCCAAAAGTCTATAAGCAGCACCTATAAAATGCCCTTGACTTTATCCGAATACGGCTTTCAATTACCGGATTTTACAAATTGACCGGACGTTGTCCCTTACAGATTTGCTAGAAGAAACATCTTATCTTTTAGCGGACGAAAACGACTCGATAGTCTGTATTTTGTTGATTATCAAGTAATTAACCCTTGCGGGAAAAATGCCTTTGCAATTGCAAAATTTAGAAAAAAGTTGTAAGTTGTGCGAAATTAACAAAACTGCACATAAAATTTAAAAGCAAAATAAATGAATATTTTTGAAGCATGTAGAGAAGGGCACTTTGAAAAAGTAAAAGAAATTATCAATTCAGGGGTTTGAACTAGACAAGAAAGATGAGTATGGTTTTACGGCCTTACATTGTGCAGCTATGGGTAGTAACCAAACTGAGCCCCAAACCAACTTAAATATTATTAAATTATTAATTGAAGCAGGGGCATCTTTGGAAATTGAAGGAGGAAAAAGAACTCCACTTTATCTACTGGCTGAATTTTCACAATCTTTGGATCAAGTAAAGTACTTAGTTGAAAAAGGGGCTAACCCAAATGTTTTTGATGAATATGGAAGGCATATTGTTGAAAATGCAATGCTCGAAGAAGTTCAAGAATATCTTAGCGAGTTGACGGGAAAAGATCGGCTTGCCACAGTTCCCGAACCAAAAAGAATAAAATTAACAAAAGAAAATTGGAGAAAAGTAATATCGGATCTTGATAAAATATTTGACTCTCTAAATTCAGAAAATATTATAGCGTTACAAAATGCGGGTTATACTCAAAGCGATGCCTTTGAAGATTGCTCCGAAGTGTACCAAGAAAGAAAAAATAAAAGCGAGATTATCGGCTTTTGTTTTTATACCGAACAAGACTTTGAAAGAGCTAAAAGTGAAGGACTATTACCTCTTGGTATTTGGGGAGCTCCCGAAGGAAGAGAAATAGAAACAATTGAAATAGGGAAATTGGTTCAAGCCAAATTCATTCAAAAGGGATATGTAGTAGATTGGAACGAAAGTTCAGCGATGAGACCAATTATCCTGTTGGGTAAGATAGAAACGGGCGGATTGGACTCTTCTTCCATGGCGTAGTACTTCGGACAACTATGGCGTATCAAAAAGCTCGAAAGACTAATTTTGAATAAATAAAAAGCTGATGATTGGTCAGGTGTCGCTTCGTGTTGCTAAACTAGACGCATAAGACCCCCGAATAACATGCATTCGTGGCTTTCTCTATGATTCGAGTAGCAACATTCGAGCATTCGTGGCTATTCCGTACACGTCCCTTTGGCATTCGAGCATTCGTGGCTATTCCGTACACGTCCCTTTGGCATTCGTGTATTCGTGGCTATTCCGTACACGTCCCTTTGGCATTCGTGTATTCGTGGCTATTTCCATGAGTCGAGTATTGCTATATCAGAAATCAAAAATAAATAGCCTTTGGTATGTAGGATGTTGCCACATTTGCCCTGTATTTGTCAAAGCGACTACATGAAGAGTCTGGAAATTTATTTAACTTTGTGCGAAAGCTGTCCTGCGAATGGGTCATTTTTTGGGCTTTCAGCATGTATCATGCAAATATAAATTGCGAACTTTAAAATTAGAGAAGAATAAATGCTTTTTAACTCGATAGATTTTGCAATATTCTTACCGATAGTTTTTGTACTGTATTGGTTTGTTGCAAACAAGAGTCTGTATCTCCAAAATTTTTTGATAGTTGTTGCAAGTTATTTTTTTTATGGGTGGTGGGATTGGCGGTTTCTCTCATTAATTTTATTTAGTACAGTAGTTGATTATTTTGTCGGTCGTGGATTAGAGAAGCAAGAGAATTCAACAAAGCGAGCATTATTGTTGTGGACCAGCATCATTGTAAACCTTGGCTTTTTGGGTGTTTTTAAGTATTATAATTTCTTTTTAGAAAACTTTATTGATACCTTTCGTTTCTTTGGACACACTATAAATCCGAATGGATTAAACATCATTTTACCAGTTGGAATTAGTTTTTATACCTTTCAGACTTTGAGTTATAGTATTGATGTGTATAAACGCAAACTTGAACCAACCAAAGACTTTATTGCTTTCATGGCATTTGTCAGCTTCTTTCCGCAATTGGTTGCGGGCCCAATTGAGAGGGCGACTCACTTACTACCACAATTTTATAAAGCACGAAATTTTGAATACGATAAAGCAGTGGATGGCTTGCGCCAAATTTTGTGGGGACTATTTAAGAAAATCGTCATTGCGGACAATGCGGCTCAAATAGCAAATGAAATATTTAATAATTCAGCGGACTATTCTGGCAGTGCATTAGCAGTAGGAGCTGTATTTTTTACTTTCCAGATATATGGCGACTTTTCGGGTTATTCTGATATTGCAATAGGCACTTCAAGGCTTTTTGGGTTTGACCTAATGCAAAATTTTAATTTTCCGTATTTCGCAAGAGATATCGCGGAGTTTTGGAGAAGGTGGCATATATCGCTCTCCACATGGTTTCGTGATTATCTGTATATTCCTTTAGGTGGTAGTCGAGGCGGAATAGGGAAGAAAGTTAGAAATACCTTTATTATATTTGTCGTTAGTGGGTTTTGGCATGGTGCCAATTGGACGTTTATTGTTTGGGGCGCACTGAATGCAATTTATTTTTTGCCGTTGTTATTATTACGCAAAAATAGAGTCCATACCGATACCGTTGCGGAAGGTCGATTGCTACCATCCCCAAAAGAGTTTGTCCAAATGAGTTTTACTTTTAGCTTAACTGTTTTGGCATGGGTGTTTTTTAGAGCCGAAAATATTGGCCATGCTTTAAGTTATCTGGCTACAATTTTTTCAAAATCCCTATTTGTAGCTCCGCAGTTTCATGGTTTTAAATATGGATTTGTGGCCTTGACATCGATGTTTGTTTTTGTTTTTGTGTGTGTCGAGTGGGTTGGCCGTAGTAATAAGTATGCCATCGAGACATTGGGGCTTACTTGGAAAAAGCCTGTTAGATATGCAATGTATTATTCAATAATAATAACAATATTTTTATTTATGGGGAAGCAGCAACAATTTATTTATTTTCAATTTTAACGGATGAAAGCATTTATAAAGAATATTTTTATTTTTTCTGTCTTTTTTCTATTAATAGATAAAATATTTTTATTGCCGATTTTTTATGCCCCATCAAGGGAAATAGATACTCGACTGGAAAAACTGGTTAATGGTGCAATTAATAAGGATATAATTATTATAGGGTCCTCTCGGGGGGCTAGAGATATAATTGCAGAACAAATTGAAGATAGTATGGGGTGTACTGCTTATAATTTGTCTTATCCAGGGTCTAATATAGAGTTCCATAAGTTTATTCTTGAGACTTTGCTAAAGTATAATACAAAGCCCAAACGTGTTTTGTTAGTAGTGGATGACCCTGATGAGTTATTGGTGAGTCATTCGATTCTTTTTCGCTTTGATAGGCTTTACCCTTTGGTCAAATATAACTATATAAACGATGTGTTAGTGGCGAAGAAAGAATCGAGCCCCTTGTCAAGAGTCTTAGCTCTTGCTCGTTTAAAGAGAAGCCATTTTCATTTTATGAAAAGGCATTTTTCAAATTTAGACACTATAAAATCTTGTGGCTCAATGCCCATCTCTTTCCGGCATGATGGTGTTGAGTTTAAGTATGATAATAATCCCAATTATCCTATTGCTAACGAGTTGCCTGTAAAAATAGAATCCTTTTGTGATATACAAAAATTATGTAATGATCATGAGATTGACCTTAACGTTATCTTTCCACCTAATTACAAAAAGCTTAGTAATTCCTTTGAACAAAGGGTTAAACAACTTTATGGTTCAGATGTATTGTTTTTTACGTATGATACATTAAATCCGATATATAGAGATAGTACCTACTTTTCGGATGTGAGTCATTTACAGACGAAAGGAGCCGTAATTTTTACCAATGAAATAATCGAAATGTTAGTAAGTACACCCCCCCCAAATTGCTTGTAATTCATGGGTCATGCTTTTAACGATTGCAATCCAAGTTGGGCTAAGTTAGGTCGGGTTTGCCATACATTCTGTCCAAAAACACTTTGAAAATCGTGAAATACGGGCGAAAGACCTAACTTGTGGCGTTGGTTGAGTGGAAATCGAAGCAAGTAACCCAATTCCAAGAGAATAATCCAAAGCGTTGTGGAAAGTGCTTTTTGACTTGTCGGTCGTGATAAAAAATAACAAAATGAGAAATTGGAATTTTCTAGTAATGTTGGCTTTGTTTGTTTTGGGGTGTAAGACCACGACACATCAGTACAAGGATCCAACTCCGGAACATGAGACCATTAGGATAGAATCTAAGAAGGTTGGCGAAACGAGAATTATTAATGTTTGGACTCCTCCTTCATACAAAAGTAGTAATGAAGTATTTCCTGTACTATATATGCCTGATGGAGGGATAAAAGAAGATTTTCCACATGTTGCGAATACTATCGCAAAACTAGTCAAAGAAAATAGTATTCCTCCAGTTATCCTTGTTGGAATTGAAAATACAGAGCGAGGACGCGATTTGACGGGGTATTCCGAATCGGAGTATGATGCTCAGTATTGTCCCTTGACTGATGGGGCAAAGGCGTTTCGTGATTTTATAACTCTAGAATTAGTGCCCCAAATAAATAGCAAGTATCGCACTTCAACGACAAAAGGAATCATCGGTGAATCATTAGCAGGACTATTTGTAATGGAAACGTTTATGCAATATCCGGAGTCATTCGATTTTTATGTGGCTTTTGACCCTTCTTTATGGTGGAATGATCATTATTTAGTTAGAAATGCGAGTGACCTTTTAGGGCGATTACCACATAAAAAAGTGAAGCTTTGGTTTGCCGGTTCAAGTGCTGAAGATATTTCAGAATACACAAATGAATTGAACGGGGTTTTAGAACATCATGGACCCAACCAACTAATCTGGAAATATTCAGATGAACCAAAAGAAAAGCACCATACAATTTTTAGAGCAACAAAAGAAAAGGCCTTAAAGTGGATGTTGAATGAATAATGACTCAGAATGAATTATAGAGTGTAGAAAAAGACTAAAAAAAAAGACCGTCTCGTAAGCACGAGACGGTCTTTTTAAAAAATATCTATGTATTAGACCTTTTTGGTCGCTTTACCTTTTTTGGTATAAGTAGTCTGTGTGGCTTTTGGAGCCATAGGGTTCCATCCTTTGGTCATATCCGTAACTAATGCGGATGCGATAAAGATAGAAGAGTAAGTTCCAAAGATAATACCCCACATAATTGCGAAAGCAAATCCTTTGATACTAGAACCACCAAAGATAAGTAGTATGATAATTACGATGAAAGTTGTCACCGAAGTAATCAATGTTCTGCTCAATGTCCGGTTGATGGCCAAGTTGAAAACTTCTTCCTTTGTTGATCCGCGGTGGTCATCAATAAACTCTCTGATACGGTCATATACAACCACCGTGTCATTGACAGAGTAACCGATTACGGTTAAGATAGCTGCTACAAAGGCTTGGTTGATTTCCATGTTAAATGGCATGATATGCTGGAATATTAAGAACATACTTAACGTAGCCAATACATCGTGGAATAGGGCAATAACAGCACCCATACTAAATTGCCATTTGCGGAAACGCACAAACAAATAAAGGAAAATCAAAGCCAAAGCGACAAAAGCCGACTTGAAAGAGCTATTTCGGATGTCATCGGCAATAGTCGGTCCGACCTTGCTAGAGCTGATGATCTTAGTGCCTTCAGCAGATACATCTAGAAAATCCTTCTTGTTTACTTTGCCACCGGCAATTTCGTTAATACCGACAAAAAGCTTGTCAGTCACCACATCAATGGCATTTTCATCAGGGCTATTGATCATGTATTTTGTGACAATGTTAAAGGTATTGTCTGTACTAACCACTTTGACAGTCGGTTCTGACTCAAACTGAGTTTTCAAAGTCTTACGAATAACATCTGCATCGATATTAGCACCTTTTTCGAATTGTACATTGTACGAATAGCCACCGGTAAATTCAACTCCTAAGTCAAATCCTTGAGTCGCAAATAAGACCCCGCCAATTAGAATAATTACAGTGGATAGGATGTATCCATATTTGCGCAAGCCCAACCAGTTGATATTGGTATTTGTCAAAATGTTGCTTGACCATCCATAGCTGAATGATGGTTTGTTGCCTTTCTCGACCCACCAATCAATCACAAGCTTAGTCAAGACTAAGGCAGTCAATAGGGAGCTCAATATACCTATGATTAAGACTACCGCAAATCCTTTGATAGGTCCAAGACCAAAATAGGATAAGACCATGGCAGTCAACAAGGATGTGACGTTGGCATCAATGATAGCAGAGTAGGAGTGTTTGAATCCAGCTTCAATCGCTGATTTAATTCCTTTACCGCCCCGTAATTCTTCTCGAATACGCTCATAGATAATTACGTTAGCATCTACCGCCATACCCAAAGTCAAAACAATACCGGCGATACCGGGCAATGTCAGTACCGTACCATAAGAAGCCAAAGCACCAAATATAAAGAATAAGTTGGCCAGTAAGGCTATCACCGATACAATACCACCAAAGGCATAGTAGGCGACCATAAATAACAACAACAGGATGAAAGCGATAGCCACAGAGTTAAAACTCTTCTGAATATTCTCTTTACCAAGTGAAGGGCCAATCACTTGCTCTTCGATAATCTTAACGGTTGTCGGTAGCTTACCGATTTCTAGGATCTTAGCTAAATCATCAGCTTCCGCCGTTGTAAAGCTACCGGAAATCTCTGTGCTACCATCCAAGATGGCACTATTTACACTCGGAGAAGACACCACCGCACTATCCAGTACGACTGCAACTTCTCGGTTGCCATTATTAAATGCTTTAGATGTCATCTCACCCCAAAGCTTAGCACCCTTACTGTTCATACGTAAGTTGACAGTAATTTTTCCTTGGCTGTTTGGGCCTGAAGAAGCGTTGGTAATTACATCACCTTCTATGGGAGCCACCTTTTTGCCGTAAGGCATTTTAATGCCATAAAGGACATAAGTGTATTTATTCTTGTCGTCATCCAAAGGCTTCGCTGACCACAAAAACATAAGGTCTTGGGGAAATAGCGACTTGACTTCATCTCTGTTAAGCATAGACATAATCGCATCACGCTTAGATTTATTAGCAAAAGCAATATAAGGAGACTGTGAAGGACCGTCTTGCGAAATGTTAACGTTTAGCTGAGTAAACAAAGGCCCTTGCTGTGTCTGAGCTTCTTGCACTTGCCGACTAGAGTCCACGACATTACCTAAAGAGTCATATTCTGGAACCCATACGCTGTCCAATACAGCAGGAATCCCAGTTCCCATGGTTTCTTTGAGCTTCTTGTCTGCCGCAAATAAGGCATCCATAATACCCGGATCACTGGCACGATAAGTATCCCAAAATTCTAGCTTTGCAGCACGTTGAAAGAGCTTTCTCATCTCTTCCGGATTTTCGATACCCGGCAATTCAGCGATAATCAGGTTTCGAGCTTCATCCAAGGAAAAACTCGGCTGAATGACGCCACTTCCATCTACCCGCTTGCGCAAACGATCAAAAGTAAGCTTTACCGCCGAAGAAGCCTTAGAACGCAACAAATCAAGAACATCTTGGTCGGATGACTTAAAATTGATGTCATCACGAAGCGATTCATTGCGGCTAAAGATATCGGCTAGAGATGTACCCCCACCGGTCTGCTTATAAGCTGTCGCAAAAGAAGAGATAAAGTCTCCTCCTTGTGCCATCTGCTGTTGGGCAATATCCAATGCTTTATTAAACCCTTCGTCCGGGCTGTGCTTGGAAAGCTGCTTGAAGAAGTCCTTCAAGTCCACTTGAAGAATCACACTCATACCACCTTTTAAGTCCAATCCATACTTAAGCTGCTGATTTTTTAGGTCGGTGTAAGTGAATTTTCTTAGTAAAGGGATGTTAAGGGCCACTTCCGAAGACATCGAATCCAAATAGGACGCATAAAATCTCTTATACAGCGTCTTTTGGGTAGTGGCATCAGATGCAACAGCAGATTTGGAGCTGGCATAGCTTTCTGCATTTTTCTCTACTTTCTTCGTTGGAAAAAATAGTAAATATTGATACAAGCATACGACAGTAAGCATAATCAACAGTACTTTGAATAATCCTTTAGTTTGCATTCGTAAAAAACTTTTTTCAGAGTTGGCGATTAAATACCTAATCTAGACCAACTTTCTTCTCATTGCCAAAAATTTGGCGAAATACTTTTTCTTGGTTCACTTTTTCAAAAGTAGCGCAAATATAGTGCTTTTACCGAATTATTACCTAATATGTTGCAGGGAGTTTTTTCCCTTTTTTGCTTTATTATGGTTTTTACCCGTGAATGACCTGTTTTCTGACCCCAAAAAAGACTTTTTTGGACAGAAATGATAGAAAATCAACAAGTTATGTGATACTAATTATAAAAATAACTATCTTTGCTATTCGATAATCCGGCGTCATGCCGATTATTCTATTTCAATCATTAAAACTTTAAAAAATGGGTCTATTTTCTTTTCTTAATAGAAACAAAAAGGCAAGCGTTCCTACTCCTCCTAAGCCAGATGTTAGTGCTAAGGCTGATGAGATGATTCGCCAACAAAAAGTAATGGTACTCGAAAATACCGTCGCAGCTCTTGGAGTCAATATCGATAACTTGAACATTGACTACTACAACAACAACGTCACGGTCAGTGGACTTGCTAAGTCTGACAACGACCGTATCGCTGTAGCCAACGCCTTAAATACTGTCGAAGGTGTCTATAGCATCGACAACCGTATCGAAGTCGCCGAAGTCGCACCACAATTTGAGACTTACGTAATCAAAAAAGGAGATTCATTGTCCAAAATTGCTAAGCATTACTACGGTGATGCCATGAAGTATAAAGAGCTTTTTGAAGCCAACAAGGACGTTTTGAAAGATGCCAACACGATATTTCCTGGCCAAGAGATTAAGATTCCTTTAAAATAAGGACACCCTTGCGGGAAAAAATTAGGGGCTGCCTCGTTGGAGGCAGCCCCTTTTTTATAAAAAATGAAAAATGTGGTATTTACACATTTATCTGTCGCTCATGGCTATCTGGTTATACTACCAGTCACCATGTTCATGTTCTTATTCAGCGTATAGTTCGTATGGTCGGTGGCCGTGGCAGGAATGTCTCCTACAAGTGGCTTAAGCGTAAAAGGCTTCGGACTATTGTCCGGATACGGCTCAATACTGATGACCGCTTTCCCGCCGGAAATATCCGTAGGAAAACTCAAACCGCTTGGGGCACTATGAAGAAAATCTTCACCCGGAAAGAATCCATCTTGCCCGTTTACCATTCCTAAGGCCATCGATCCACTATAACCATTGAACGCGTCAGTTGCCTTCGTATTTGTAAAGGTACCTGTCGTGACAGGAGTCCCATCGATGACGACCCAGCCTTCATATCTCCAGCCTATTGGCAGTACAGGCAAGGTTAATCCCTCCGTCGGTGATCCACTACTAATGTCTAAAAACCATATTCCACTTTTTTCGTTCGTCTGCATTCCATCAGTGGGAGTGGCAAGAATGTACTTTCCGGCAACTCCGGAAAAATCCCCAATGATAGCCGTAGATACCATCGCAGAATTTCCGGAGAAGTCTCCGACTAGTATCTTTGTGTCGGAAGGATTTGGATCGGTGTCGTTGGATGGCTCAATAGATAGGACAAATTTGGTGGCTTTTTCTAGTTGCTCACGATTGATAGAGAATGTTGTCTTCGACAGGGTGCCGTTATCGGCAACTTGGAAAGTTCCCGTCGATATCGGAGTGCCGGCGACCATTATCCACCCTTCATATACATAGTTGCTACCTAGATTTTCTAATCCGGTAATATTTAAGGATAGTGTCTGCGTAGAAGGGGACGTTGTTTCTTTCTTACAAGAACTAATTGTAAGACTGGCAGATAAAGCAAAAATCAAAATTAAAAGGAGATTTTTCATATGCACTTGTTTAAGGTTAAACGTATGACCAAATGGCTTTCACATCAAATGTGCATAAACGTTTCAAATAGTTGCCTGCAAAAAAATTAAAAAGAATATTTTAGACCCAAGTCTACATTCATGCTTGTGTAGCTGGTTTGGAAAGACGCACTTTGTGATAGCGGACTTATGCTCCTGTGATAAGCAAAACTCGAAAATCCGGAGATATCTTTGTATAGGGCAATCTCTAAGCCGACACTCAAAGAAACCCCTACGGAGCTTTTTATTTTTGTGGCGTTGTAGGTGGTCATTGGTTTGCTGGCATTCATTAGGTCAGTCCCGTGCATCAGGTGACCTGTTGTCTGAGTCGTTGAGTTAAGTAGGTAGTTGTACTGTGCGCCGAAGCCCACATAACCGGATAAAGCAGAGATTAAATACTGGTGGTACCTTACGGTTAAAGGGATGCTGATGTAGTTAATCTCTTGATAATGAGATAGGTAGGCATCTATTATTGTGCCCGTAGGCATGCTAGACGTGGAGGTATGCATCATGGCTGTCGCAATGTTAAAATTACCTGCCGGGGAAGTGACTAAAAAATCTATGTCATTTTCTACCATGTTGTTATCCATAGGGTGCTCCGTCGATTGGTCATAGGGAGTAGAGCTTTTAGTCTCAAATTGGCTGGTCAATTGGAAAAAGCTTATCCCCGAACGTATGGCCCAATGCTTTCCAAAATAGCGGCTCACACCAATACCAAAATTGTGCGTCAGCTGAAATTGGTGGCTTCCTTGGATTTGTGTTTCGTCTTTGAAGTTTGTATTCAGCCGAGAAAGAGTCGGGCTATATTTTAAGTCAATTGCCCACTTGTTTGTTCTACCTTTTGTAGGCTGGGGGTTATCAATTCGCATAAAATTAACACCTTGTTCAAAATGAATAGGCTGAAATAGTAACGGAAGGAATTCAATCGCTTTTGTGTGCTCAGGTGTGTCGTTGGGAAGGAGTATTTGATTTAGTGTCTTCTCCGGCGTGGTAGCTGCATTATTCGTGTTTTTATTTCGTAGCAAACTAGAAATTAATTGGGTCGTATTTTTCTGTGGCTGTAGAGCAGGGTAGGAGCTAATATCAAATAATTTTCTTGGCTTCTCGATACGTCCTTTTAGGGAGTTTTTGTTGGCTTTTTTGTGCGATTTTGGTTTGGATAGTCTGGTTGCATGATTGGTGATTACTGTAGTTTGATTGGTTGGTTGTGAAGCTACTTGAGCATTCTCTTTTGGGGTTTCAGGTTGGTTTGCAGTTTCTGATTCTATATCGGCAGATTGTTGTTGTTGTTGTTGTTGTTGTTGTTGTTGTTGTTGTTGTTGTTGTTGTTGTTGTTGTTGTTGTTGTTGTTGTT
>JAUTBQ010077761.1:0-16653 GCA_032361185.1 Lepetodrilus ovalis
AATATGTTAAAAAAACAGTTTTAAATATAAATATTTTTTTTTATGTTAAAAAAATTAACTTTACTAAAGAATTAAAACTGATACCTATTGTTAACTTTTTTTAAAAATCCAAAAAAATAATACTTTTATTTAGTTTAAGATTGGTTTTTCTTCTAAAGTAGGGTATAAATAAAAATATTTTATATACTAAACAAAAATTAGTTTTTGATTTTATTTATAAAAAATAATTTACTTTGTGTATAATGTCAAGATTTCACTATAACTTTTGGATTATTAAGTTTCTAACAATTAAAATTATTTTATAATTACCAAATAAATTTTAATATTAAAAAACAAGGATTTTTATGCTAAAAATTTCCATCATTTTTACTACCCTCTTTTTTTCAGGATGTAGTATAAAAGAATACAAACTCTTTCAACAAGAAGAGAATCAATATATTTCAGAGTCCCAAGAGTTAAATATCACTTACAGTTCAAAAATTATTCCTAATGATATTTTAAATATCAATATTTTTAATATGAATAAGAAAGCAAATATTATGATGAGTGACAATGGTTATGTAGCTCCTGATAATAACTATGCGGTTTATCCTGATGGAACCATCATTTTACCTCTTTTAAACACTACCCATGTAGAAGGGTTAACCATAAAAGAACTCAATGAGATGCTAACAAGTAAATATAAAAAATATCTTAATGCTCCTTTTGTTAAAGCCAGTATTAAAAATCATAAAATTTTTGTTTTAGGAGAAGTTGTTACCCAAGGAGTTGTTCCAATAGAAGGTGAAACTATTTCTGTTATAGAAGCCTTAGCAAAATCAGGAGGATTAACTGATCATGCGATAAGAAGTCGTATTCGTATTATTAGTGAAGAACGGGGAAAATATATATTAAAAACATTAGACCTAAGCAACTTTAACACATTAAACAGTCATAGTTTAATGTTAAAGCACAATAGCATTGTTTATATCGAACCAAAAGGAACTAAAGCAGTTAGTGTAGCTATTAATGATTATTTACCAATTTTACAAGTTGTATCTACTGTACTTGGTTCATTTTTAACCATAGATTATTTAAAGAATTAAAGGAAATTTTATGCGTCATATAGAAGAAGATGAAATAGATATACATAAAATCGTATCTCATTTAAAAAGAAACTTAAATACAATATTACTTATTACTTTTTTGGTCACACTTATTGCAATAACTTATGCATACTTTTTAAAACCCATATACTCTAGCAGTGTCAGTATCTCCTTTTCTGATCAAAAAATGTCCAAACTTACAGCTATTATGCCAGATGAGTTGGTTCCATTTGGAACAAAAGAGTCAGAGTTAGAAACAGTTAAACTAACAATGGAAACACGAAAATTTATTAACTCTGTTATTGCAGGACTTGATATTGAACAGCGTTATTACGTAAAAGAAAATTTTCGTAAAAATGAAATTTACTCTCTTCCAAACTTAAAAATCAATTTAGATATTCATAATGAAACCTATAAGTTAACTTCTGATGAAGTCCTGTATGATGAGCTTTTTGAAATAAAACCAATAGACAAGAAAAAATATCTTCTTAAAGTTAATGCACTGGGGTATGAGAAGATACATACTTATGGAAACGAAATTCAAGAGCAATTTTTTGCTATTAAGGTTGAAAAGACAGGAAAAGTTCAAACTCAATCATATTTTGTACAAGTCCTAGACAAAGACCTACTGGCATCTAAAATTTTAAATAATATGCAAGTAAGCATTCTTTCTGACAATGTTATACAAGTTGTATATAAAGATACTGTTGCAAAAAGAGCAAAAGAGTTAGTTGATGCAATATCTAAAAACTTCATTACATATACATTAGATAAGAAAACTACGGAACTCAGTAAAACACTAGTATTTTTAGATAGTCAAATTTCAGAAACAAAAATAAATTTACAATCTAAAGGTAATAACTTACAAAGTTACCAGCAAGAGAGTGAACTCTTTATGCCTATGGAAACAAGTATAACACTTTTTGATACTGTTAACAAACGAGAAGATGAAGTACAAAAACTCAAACTTCAACTTCGTGAACTTCAAAATTTTATGCAAGCACTTAAAACAAATAAACTAAATACTGTCTCTTTGCGTTACAGTGGTATTGATATGTCCTCTATTCAAACATTGATTGAAAAATTTAGACATGATACAGAAAAATTAAATGAGATGCATTTACAAGAGAGTAATATAGGTAAAGCACTAACAGATAATGGTCAACTAAATGATCTTATTACTCAACAGAATGCACAAAAGCTTCTTATTGATGAGCTGCGATTTAACTTTACAGCAGATCATCCACAAGTTGTTAAGGCAAAAGAAGAACTTGCAAAAAGAGAAAATGATATTCGAAACTATATCTATACTGATATTACCAATCTAGAGCAAAGTAAGGCATTAAGTAAAAATAAAATTCTTAACAATATTGCAATGACACAAAACAGTCTCAAATCTAAATTGGAAGTATTAACTAAAGACTTGAATGATAAGCATAATTTATTAAAATCATTACCAGGAAAAGACTTAACAGTTCAAGATTTAAAAAGACAATTTACCTTAAGTGAAAATATTTATACTTTTTTACTTCAGAAAAAAATGGAACTAGAGATTTCAAAAGCTTCTACTGTTGCAAATACACAAGTTATTGAAGATCCTTATGAAGCCATAATGCCTATTAAACCAAATAAAAAACTTATTATAGCTCTAGGTATTTTATTAGGATTAATTTTAGGTATCTTCTATACTTTAATTAAGGCTCTACTTGATACAAAAATCAGAAATGCATCAATGGTTGCGGAGTTAACCGATGCACCTCTTTATGGTATATTACCATTAAAGGATAACAAAAGATTTTTTGAAGAAGCGCTAAGAAGTATTCGTACAAACTTACAATTTGTTTTAACCAAGGAAAAGAAATGTACAACCATGCTCCTCTCCTCTACTGTTGCAAAAGAAGGAAAAACAACTGTTACTGCAGGACTAGCTAAAATAATTTCTCAAACTGATAAAAAAGTATTGGTTATGGATTTAGACTTACGAAAACCAAGACTATACCAAGAATTTAATAAAAGTAATAGGTTAGGAATAACACACTATCTTGTGGATGATATAGATTATACAGAGTTTATTCAACCAATTAATGAGCATTTGGACTTTTTTGCTGCGGGTGCGGTTCCTCCAAATCCTTCTGAATTACTTATGAGTAATAAGATGGGTAACCTTCTTGCTATCTTAATGCAAGAATATGATTATATTATTTTTGATACTGCACCTATAGGTTCTGTTATTGATGCAAATATGCTTTTAAAATATACTGATATCCTTTTACTTGTTGTAAAAGCAAATGCTGCAGACAAAGTATATTTAGAAAACTTCAATAAATTAAGAGCAGATAAAAATATTGTATCTTCTGGAATCATATTAAACCAAGTTAAAGTTGAAAAAAATAATAATTACGGATACGGATACGGATACGGATATGGTCAAACAGAATAAACAGGTGGAGGGGTGATGCTTTCTTTTTTAATATCTAAACAAAATAAAAATTTAGTCGAAGTAGATATTCACTCCCATCTTATCCCTGCTATTGATGATGGAGCAAAAGATATAAATCGTTCAATAGAGCTTATTTTAGAACTGAAAGAGATGGGCTATAAAAAACTTATTACAACACCTCATGTAAGTGATATGTTTTTAAATAGCTCACAAAAAATTATAGAGAGTTATAGAAAACTACAAGAAATACTAATTGAGAAAAGAATTGATATAGAAATTGAAGTAGCAGCAGAATATTACGCAGATACAAACTTTGAAAAACTTTTGAGTAATAACGACTTATTATCATTTGGGAAAAAGAACTATCTTCTTTTTGAGCTATCCTATTTTACACCTCCTAGAGACTTAGAGAGTTTAATTTATGATATTCAATTGGCTGGATATAGACCTGTTTTAGCACATCCAGAACGTTATATCTACTTTCATAACAATATAGAAAAGTATAAAGAAATTAAATCCATGGGAGTTTATTTCCAAATTAATCAAAATTCTATTGTTAATCACTACTCTAATGAGGTTACAAAAACAGTTAAGCAACTCATCACCGAAGGAATGGTTGACTTTATTGGCACAGATACTCACCATAAACGGCATATAGAACTTTTAAAAAAAAGTTTATCTACTAAAATATATAAAAAGATATTTAAACAAAATAATATTTTAAATAACTCCTTATAGTTAATTAACAGAGTAATATATTTAAATATAAACTGTGCCACAACAAAACATAATATAAATAAAAATTATTAAGAAACTTTTTAAGAGAATAGAGTTAATATATAAAAATTGTTTTACTCTTGATGAGTAAGTAATCTAACTAAATAGAAGAAGGAAAAGGAAAATGTTAAAATTAAAAAGTATAAACTATGCTTTCTTACTTGTGACCTCTCCACTAATTATAGTAGGATGTGGAGGAGCCTCTGGAGGTGACACCAGAACAAAAGAGAACTCTGCTTCAGAAGTAGCTATAAAAATTGAGATTCAAGCATCAAAAAATGATAAAGATATCTCTTCTCGTTTTGCGACTAGCAATCAAACACCTAAACATGCTACATGGGTTCCAGAAGAATTAAGTAAAAATACTAGTAATAAAATTTTTACTAAGTCTCAGGTAAGTTCACTTCTTACTAATGCAACCATTATTGAAAAAATTATTTCTAATGGTGATAACAAGCAAGGTTGGAAGGTGTATGACCAAAGTCCTACAGGTGCCACAGTTGAATCTGTACATAACCAAGAAAGAGGAAATAATGTTATTAAAGTTGATGGTGATAGCATCAATAATGGATATCTTATAGGATACTCATGGGCAGATAACACTAGCTGGAATGATAGAGAAAACAAAACCATTAAATGGTCTATGAACTTTACAAGTGAGTACATGATATATGTACGTGTTAGTACGCGAAAAGGGTATAGATACTTATACTACACAGCAAATAATGAGAACTATGGTATATCTGGATATGATGCTCCTCACTACATTCATAATGGTTTAGGGACAACATCAAATGATGGAACATGGAGAACATTCTCTAGAGATTTAACAGCTGATCTTAAGCGTCACGAACGAGACAATTCAATTATCTCAGTTGATGGATTCTATGTTAGGGGTTCTGGTCTACTTGATGATATTGAGCTTCTAAAAACAGATGGTCAACGTATTAATGAAGTTATCTATGAGAATGGCTCAAACAATTCAGCTTCAAATTGGTCTGTTTATGACAATCCAACAGAAGAAGGGAGTATTACTAATGAAAATGATACTATTAAACTTTCAGGTAAGGGATTAGAAAATGGATACATCCTTGGTGGCTGGAGTAACAGTACTGGATGGAAAAATACTATTAATAAAGAAATTTCATGGGACATGAAGTATAATGAAGACTATATTGTTTATTTAAGTATAGAAACTGCCCAAGGACATCGTTTTATAACTTACACACCAATGAGTATTAAAACTTGTAATACATTCCGTTCAACAGGTGAACTTCCTCTTGGAGTATATGGGTTAAAACATGAAGGTGAATATGACTATATTCATGTAGGACTCTGTCCTGAAACAAAAAATGGAACTTGGCAAACAGTAGCCAGAAATTTAGAAGAAGACTTAAAAAAGTATGAACCTAATAACTCTCTTATTTCTGTTAATGCACTTCTTGTTCGTGGTTCAGGTAACATAAACAATGTTAGCATGTATGACACCAATAAAGATGGTGACTACGATAACGCTACCAACTAATTATCTACTTAACTACCACTTTATTGTGGTAGCTACCTTCTACTTGCTATCAATAAATACATTTCGTAAACGATTATGATTGGCTTTTATATAAGCTGGATGAAAACGGTCTTTATTTAAATAATGATTTTCTATGGTAAAACTGTTCTCTACCTCTTTTCCATGATGAGGAAGAGAATAACTGTTTGAGCCAGAAACAACTGTTTTTATTTTATTATATGCCAACTCTCCTCCTTTAATATTTAAATAGTCTGTTCTAAAGTTTTTTTCAACTCCAAAGGGAACAGCAAGTGTTAATCTAAAAAAGTTATTGCTACCTTTTTGATCATGATCAGTATGTGATAAATAAAATTTTAAAGAGGTGTCAGAAAAGTATCGTTCCATACTCAAACTTGCCCCTCTATCTCCATAAAGAAACTCTCCTCCTGTCAACTTAATATTTGTATTTAAACTATCAAAATAATATCGATAAGAGAGAAGTTTTTCTTCTCTCTTATCATTGATATATGCATCTAATCTTTGACTTAAACTATCATCTAATTTTGACAACTTAAGCAAGAGATGGTGTTTCCCCATAGAGTCAGAAAGGCTACTTTCAATAGAAACTCCCTCTAAACTTTTATCGAAACGCCCTACTTGTAAAAGGTTTACCCATGGATAAGTAGTATCAAATTTTAAATACTGAGAGAGCAGTGCTTGGTCAAGTTCAGCAGAAGTCTTATATCGATTTCTATAAGAAAATAATCCCCCCTCTTCAAAATTAAAACTTTGAGATAAAGGAATACTATATCGACCACTCAATATGGTTCCTTTAGCAAGAGGTAGAGAGAGTTCTGCCTGCATAGCTATACTATAATCAATAACATCTGTATACTCTGTCCCGTCTACAATAACCATATCCGGACTCAATGTCAATGTAGGTTTAAATCTATCAGAATTTTTTATTTCTAATTCTGTTTCACCTGCTTTATTGGTAAACTGTAAAAGATTTGATCGATACTTACCGTCCTTAAGGAACTGTTTGTATTCCTCTCTATTGACTTCAATAACATACTGAACCATATTTGCTTTTTTAATCACAACATGAAGGTTTTTACTACTTGTAGTAGTGGAAAGAATTCCTAAAACAACTCCTAAGGTATCAATATCATTATAAACATAAAGATCATTTTCATACTCAAAATATGCTATATCATCTTTCTCTAAAAAACTACTGTTACTTAACTTTAAATCATTCAATGTCAATTTAGATGAAATTTCAGTTAATTTTTTATTTATTTTTTTTGATTTATTATGAAAAGGCATATTAGCATAAATACCAAAATAGACATCATGGTAATCACTTGAACTTTTTGCCATTGCTCCTAGATTAATTATCTGTCTATCAATTTCCAGAGGATAATTAGCTTTAAGAACACCATTCCACTCTTTAGTATCATATTCTCCAGCTATTTGAACCCATGATAAAGGTTGATATTCTAAACTTCCAAATACACCATCTAAAGAAGCTGCTGTCTCTCCACGAGCATAACCTAAACTCATACGAACATTAGCCATCTCTTTGGATCCTACAAGATACTTACTACCTTTATAACGATTCCCACCAGTTATATCATCTACCCCTATTGCCGCAGAGAAAAGATTTTTTGGAATAAAAGGTAGTTTGTACTTTAAGCCTACAGTTCGATTGTTCAAATAGTTATTATTGGAAGGATAAGTAAGATGGTCATAATTTTTTACATTATCTGTCGCATATGCATATTGAAAGGTTAAATCTAAATTTGGGAAAAGTCCAAAATTTAGAAAGAAATTTTCTTGCTCTTTATCTTTTCTAAAATCAAAAGAGTAATCACGACTTTGAACTTGATTTGTATATAAGAGTTCAAGTTCTCCTTCATTCATCACCTCACTAGTTGGTGTATTTACTACACCTCTGTAGCCTTGAAATGAGGGAAAATTTCTCATTTCCTCTGCAGCATAAACTTGTGAAATTAAAGCCAAGCTTAAATAAAAATACTTCATATCCGATCTCCCATTAAAGTGATGTTTTAGCTATCTTATAAAAAATAGCTTCATTATATCATCTATAATGTCAAATAACTATTTAATTGAATTAGGTAATAGAATAATTGTACAATATTAATAAAATACTTTATAGATTTACCTAAGAAGAATTATCTTAAGCAAAATTTTTATGCTTATTTAGTGATAAACCCTCAAATTTTTCCATGGTTGCAGAAGAGGAAGAGCTTATGTCACTTCGGTTAATAACCTTTAAGAAGGTAAGCCAAAGTATCTTCATATCTAACCAAAATGATTGATTTTCTACATACCATACATCATACTCAAACTTCTGTTCCCAACTTATAGCATTTCGTCCATTAACTTGAGCCCAACCAGTAATTCCTGGTTTTACATTGTGTCGTTTTTTATGCTTATCGCTATACAATTCTAAGTACTCTACAAGTAATGGTCTTGGACCAACAAAACTCATCTCTCCACTGAGAACATTAAATAATTGAGGTAACTCATCTAAACTACTTCTTCTTATCTGTTGACCTATAGGCAAGATTCTTTCACCATCAGACAATTTATCATTATTTATCATTGTTCTAAACTTATAAATATGAAATATTTCATCATGCAAGCCTGGTCGCTTTTGCTTAAAAAGTATGGGTCTTCCCATAGTAATTAAAATGGTAATTGTAACAATAGTATACAAAGGTATAAAAAGAGTTATTAGTAACAATGCTAGTGATTTATCAAAAAGTGTTTTGATCATATATAAGTCTCCATGAGCTATTTTCTTATTTTTTATAAAAAATTTCTTTCATAAGTTTATTATAGCAAAGTTTTATTATATTTAAATTTGTTTTCTTATACTTTATATTTATAAATATCATTCAAGTAATAGTATTAATTTAGCTGATGATTAAACTCTGGAACAATATTTTTTAATGATTGAACTTGATTATCAGAGCTCAAAAGTTTTTCAATATCGTTATTAAGCTTTTCTATATCATAGTTTGTAGGCTTAGCAACAGTTATTGATTCATAGTTCGTTTCAATGTCACTATCATTAATTAGTAATTCTTCATAAAGTTTCTCTCCTGGTCTTAATCCACAAAATACAATTTCTATGTTATCTTTTCCACTTAAGTCTATCATTTTTTGAGCTAAATCTACTATCTTAATAGGTTCTCCCATATCAAGAATAAATATCTCTCCTCCTGTTGCAATAGCACCTGCTTGCAAGACCAATTCACAAGCTTCATGAATGAGCATAAAATACCTTGTGATTTCAGGATGTGTAACAGTAATATTTTCCTCTTTATCAATTTGTTGTTTAAATTTAGGAATAACACTTCCACTACTTCCTAAAACATTACCAAATCTTACTGCTACAATATCAGTAGTTTTAGAATTTACATTCTGTGCATATAACTCACAAATACGTTTAGTAGTACCCATTACATTTGTAGGGCGTACTGCTTTATCAGTAGAAATTAAAACAACTTTTTCTACATTATATTGAATAGATAAGTCTATAACATTTTTAGTCCCTATAATATTATTATATATTGCTTCATTGATATTAGACTCTACTAAGGGAACATGTTTATATGCAGCAGCATGTATGACAATATTTGGGCGGTATAATTTAAATGTTCTCTCTATATCATTGCGGTTAACTACAGATTGTAAAACAGGAACAATATTGTTCCCAGACATCTCTTCTTCTATTTGATAAAGATTAAATTCACTATGATCAAGTAAAATAATTTTTGAAGCCTTAAACTTAACACATTGTCTTACAATTTCGCTACCTATACTTCCTCCAGCTCCTGTTACTAAAACAACTTTGTCTTTTATAAAATTAGAAATTTTATTCTTATCTAAATCTTTTGGATTTCTTGCCAATAAATCCTCTACAGAAATATTTTTTAATTGTGGAGTATACTCCTGATGTTTGAAAATATCATCAAGAGAAGGTAAAATTTTTACTTTTTGAAAATACCCTTTTAACTCTTCATAGATTTGGTTAATCCTTATCTGTTTTTCACTAGGCATTGCTATAACTAAAACATCATAATGATTATTTTTAAAGACTTTTTCTTTTTTATTAGCTGATACAATAAGAATATTATCAACACTTCTTCCATCTAGTCGTTGGTCATCATCTATAAAGTATTTAACACTGTAGGTACTGTCTTTAAACTCTTCATTAACTTGAATACCTGCTTTTCCTGCACCATAAATAATAACACTTTGTGTCTTCTTCATTTGACTTCTATTGACAATAAAATAGTAAGAGTACATAAAAAAGTTGATTAAAAAAAGATATAAAAAAAGCTCAGAAATCAAAAATGATATATTTACCTTTCCATATAGAAATAGCAATGACGCAAGAAAAGAGCTAATATAGACAACACTTTTAATTAAAAAAGTTTTAGGTGAAACTTTAGACCAATATATGGCATAATCTTTAAATATTAGTCTTGAGAAAAGCAAACGAATAGCAAGAACTAATAAAATAATATTAATATTAAATGGTATATTAAAAAGATAAAATGTCCAACTAAACGTTACAAATGTTAATGTTATAATAACTAAAATATTGTTCATATTATTAACCTTACTTTAAAGATTCTTTGATGGTCTCACAAATATATTTTACATCATTTTTAGACATGACTGTACTACTAGCCAAACAGAGTCCTGTATTAAATAATGCTTCACTTGTTCCATCAAGATGTGTTTTAGCTCCTTTAAAAAGTGGTTGCATATGCATAGGTTTCCATAGTGGTCTAGATTCAACATTTATTTGATCTAATGCATACATTACCTTATGGTAATCACTCTGAGAAAAAGTTAATGCAGTTAACCATCTATTTCCACGAGAACCTTCTAGTTCAGGCATGAAAGTAATCTCTTCGACCTCTGCTAAAAATTCTTTATACCAATTAAATATCTCTCTCTTTTTAGCTACCCTATCTTCTATAACTTCCATTTGTGCCACACCAATTGCAGCCAAAACATTAGACATTCGATAGTTATATCCATACTCCTGATGTTCATAAAATATCTCTTCTTCTCTTGCTTGGGTACTATAAAACATTGCCTTTTTAATATAAGACTCATTTGGAGAGACCAACATACCCCCTCCACTAGTTGTCAATATTTTATTTCCATTAAATGAATAAACACCAAATTTACCAAAAGTTCCAGTATGTTTACCATTAAAAGTTGCACCTAATGATTCTGCTGCATCTTCTACAAGCTCAACACTATACTCTTTACAAATTTGTGAAATTTTTTCAATATCAGCACTCATTCCATATAAATGAGTTAATATAAGTGCCTTAGGTTTCTTCTCACAAATAGATAAATACTCCTCTAAAAGTACTGGTGAGATATTCCAAGACTCTTTATCACTATCAATAAAGACAGGGTTAGCTTTCTGATAAAGTATCGCAGAAACAGAACCAATAAAAGTAAAAGTAGAAGCTAACACATCATCTCCCTCTTTTACTCCAAGAATTCTTAATGCTAAATGTAGTGCCGATGTTGCCGTATTTAAAGCTAAAGCATTAGTACTTCCAGTATAAGACCTAATACTCTCTTCAAATTTATTAACATATTCCCCTAATGGTGCAATATAATTACTTTCAAAAACATTATTTATATATTTTAATTCATTTCCACCCATATGTGGTGCAGATAAAAAGATTCTTTTTTCCATTATTTATTCCTAATTATTTTACAAGGAGTTCCAAAACACATTTTGTTATCCTCTATATTTTTTAATACGGTAGAGCCAGCCCCTACAATACAGTTTTTTCCCACCGTTACTCCTTGTTTAACACAAGAGCCAATACCTACATGAGTAAATGATTTTATGGTTACATTTCCAGAGAGTGCAACGGCAGGTGATATATGAGTAAATTCTTCTATTATATTTTCATGTTCAATAATACTTGAACTATTTAAAATAACACATTTTCCAATTTTACTCTTTGCATTTATAATGACATTTGCCATAACCACTGAGCCAATCCCTATGGTAACAGAAGGAGATATAATTGCACTAGGATGAACAAGTGTCACTACCTCAAATTTACTTTTAATAACTTTTTCAAATAAAGAATGTCTCACATTATTATCTCCTATTCCAAAAGCTAAAGGTATTTTATTATTACTCCTTATATCTTCAAATGACAAATTATCATTATCACCATCATCAACATATATTACTTCTTGATATCCACATGATTTTGCTATATCTGCGACAACAAGACCATGTCCACTTGCACCATAAATATAGATTTTATTCATACATTTACCTCTCTTTTATTATACTATTTAAACTTTAATTATTATTTTTATCAATACGTTAAAGACTAATGATAGTCCTTCCCTCTAGTTCCTTATTATTCGATTTTAAACCTTTCTTTGTTGTTAAGCTGTTGACCATCATCTAAATATAACTTTTCACCTTTTGGTAAAACTATATCTGCACTATGTTCTACAGGAACACTACTAATATAGTGTGCTTTCATTGGATAATCAAACTCTAATTGATCTCCAAACATTTTTATGACTTGACCTTTGTTATCAGGGGATAATTTTACATAAGTACTTAAAGTATTTAAATCATTTACGATAGCATTATTCTCACTAATAAATACACTGTAGTACCCATTAACATTATCAATCATATATCGACAGTTTTTTGTATAAATCATACTATCACGTATACTTAAACTTGCTCGTTTTTCTACTTTAAATAAAGTTTTTAACTTTTGAGTTGTTTCAAAATAGCAATTTGAAAATGTTACTTTTGTTGCTGGATATATAATATTTTGTTCACTAAAGTGTTCAAAACTACAGCCAATAAAAGATACTGCTCTTCCACTCTTATCCCAAAACTTTGCAACTTCTTGGAAAATTGCACCAAAATGCTTTTGATTATAGGGAGTTTGCTTGTAGGAAAATGCTAAATCGGTATATTTTATCTCTAAGCCATTTGTTCTAGTATAATAGCTATCTTTCCAAAAATATAAACCTACCTTATGATATTTCAATTGTAAATTTATTGCATTAAGACTACCCTCTAATTTTATAGCAATAGAACCATTTTTACTTTGTAAATGATTTCTCTTCCACTCTTTTAAACAACCATTACCCCAAATTGCAATATTTCTAAAGCTGGGATGCTTTCCTGCATCGATGAAGGTTGCATTTTTTTTATTACCACGATATTGTAACCTTGAATTTGAAGCAAACCCACTATTTTGCTGTAAAGCATAACCTTCTCCCACAAAATTCACATAATGTTTTCCAGCACAACTTAACTCTTTATTACTATAAAATACACCATTTGGTATATAGACTGTCATACCATGCTCAATATTTTTAAAAAGATTAACTAACGCATCTGTATGGTCAAGGTTCGTTTCTTTATCTGGTTCTCCACTTTTTCCAGCAGGGACATTTAAGAACCATTGCAGTTTTAATACCTTAGGATTTTGAATATGCTCTTTACGAACCCACCCTTTATATATTAAACCTCTTTTACTTATCTGTTTTTTTGATGGAACATATATAAAAACACCACCATTTAGCGTATTCTTTACTCTAATCTCTTCCCCTGAAGTAGCTATGTTTTTGCTTAGAGTATTTAAGTCTTTTAACTTACTTACTACAGTAATCTCTCCTGCATGTAAAAAATTAAAAAATAAGATAGTTACGATAAATATCTTTAACATTAATTATTACTTTCTAAAAGTGAATCTATCATCTTATATATTTTCTGATACTCTATTCTTCTGTTGAATCTATTTTGTAGCGTATTAATGTTAGCTTTATACTCTTCTAATATATCTTTATTTAAATATAGGTATTCTATTTTAGAAGCAAGCTCTTCAATATTTAAAGAAGAGTAGTTCATACCAATATTGTTTGCCTCAATCATCTCTTTAATCTCTGTATTATTGCTACTGCTCAATACAACTGTTTGAGTACATATATAATCACTTAGCTTGTTTGTAATACTTTGAATAGCATGTTCTTTTATTGCATTTAATCCTATATCTGCAGATTTAAGATAACTCACCATGTTGTCATAGGGCATGGCATCCATAAAGAGTACTCCAGCATTTAACTCATGATTTAATTTTTCTAATTTTTCTTTATCTTGCCCTTTTCCAATAATTAAAAATTTAATATTTTCATATTTTTTTTGAAGTAACGCAGAAGCATGAATAACTGTTTCCATATCATAACTGTAACTCAATGTTCCTACATAAACAGCCCAAAACTCGTTTGGCTCTTTCTGTACAGAAGGGACATCATTAATTTTTTCTACATCAGCACCAATATACGCTACCGTTGTCTCTTCAGGTTTAGACTTTAACATACCTCTATTTAAATATGTTTGCGATACAGCTATCAATCCATCCGCATAATTATATGCTCTATCTGCTCTTACTGCAAATAACTTTACTATAGGTGCTAAAATAGGTGACAATTTTCCTAAAAATGCAGATATCGACTCTGGCCAAACATCTTGAATATCTAGAATAAACGGAATCTTATGCTTCTGTGCATATTCTCCTGCTATTAAATTTGAACAGATAAGAGGATAAGCCGAATAAATCAAATCAGGTTTTGTAGCTAAGTTCGATAAGTAATCATTCAACTTAGAGCATAACTCTTTATGACTTAAAATTCGATTGATACTTACATTACTTTTATAGCCCTTTTCAGGGAGTAAGACTATCTCATATCCCTCTTGATACTCCTTTTGATTTGAGCTTCTATGTTTTTTTGAAAAATGTTCAAATCCGCTCGTCACTACAGTGACCTTGTATCCTAAAGAGACAAGTTCTAATGCCAAATATCTAAATCTATTAAAGTAAGCCTCCCCTTTTAATGAAATAAAAGGAGCAATTAATAATATATTAGATTTCATCTATAGCCTTATTCTCTATCATATTTTGATATATTTTTTTAATTTTTTGTCCATATTGTTCAGTAGTAAACATATCTTGTGAAAAATTATATGCATTTTCTTGTATTTGATTATCTCTTTGAAAATTTGATAATATTTCATTGATTTTTAAAGTGGTCTCTTGTTCATCTGTAATATTGATTAAATATCCAGTTTGTCCATCTTTAACAATTTCGGAAACACCAATGACATCATTGGATATAACTAAAACTTTTGAAAAAAATGCTTCTACTATATGATTGCCCAACCCTGCACCTGAGCCTTGTGGCATATGCAGAGAGTTTAATAAAATATCCATAAATTTATATACAGAATACATTTGAGTTACTTGTCCTAGAAAAATAGTATTTTTTTCTATCCCTAGTTCTTTTGAAAGTGCTTGGAGTGACTCTTTTTGAGAACCATCTCCACATATGACAAATTTTAATTTTTTATTTTTTTGATATAGCTGTGCACATATTTTTAAAAATAAATCTACACCTCTTTCTTTTTCTAATCTTGATACTGAACCTATGACAAGTTCATCTTCCTGTATATGAAGAGCCTCTCTATTAAGAGAGGTATTTGTTGTATCAAAAAATGAGGTTGAAAAATTATTATAGATATAGTTTATTTTTTGATGATTCATACCATGGTCAATCAGCTTATGCATCTCTTGCTTACAATTACCTAATGCATAAATATCAAACTGTTTGAAAAGTGTACACACTTTCTTATATGTTTGAACATGCAATCCTCTTGAATGCCACAATAGTTTTGTTTTTTTTCTTCTACCTGATAAAAGAATACCTAACAAGCCTAATAAGGTAGGAAAATCCATTTGTGCATGAATAAGGTCTATATTTTCATTTTTTAATATTTTCGGGAGCTTAAAGAGTGTTTTAAATGTTCCTAAAATATTTACCTTAAAGTGAATATCCCCTTCATAATGTTTTACATCAAGAGCTGTAATATTTTTAAGATAGGGACCAGTGTCAGAGAGTAAAACTGTTTCTATCTCTTGCTGTTTTAGTGCATCACATAAATTTAAGGTAGCTCTTTCCGTACCTCCTGCATTTTTCATACCTGTTATAATGAGTATTTTCATGTTATTCCTTTGTTATTTTTTCCTATGATTGTATAAAATATAAATAGGGGTGCCCACATTAGAGAGAGTCTTATAGAGCTTGATGGCACAAAACTTAATATTAAAAAAGCAAAGACAGAGATGATTAATGGATCTAATAGTTTATTTGATTTGAAAAAATACCTTAGTATTAATATAATAAATATTATAAAAAAAAGTATTCCTCCGGGAATACCAAATGCTAAAAAATTTTCAATGATAAGAGAGTGTGGATTTAAACTTGCTAGGTCAGTAGAATGAAAAAAGTCAGTAAAATTTCTTGTCCCGTATCCCATAAAATTTAAATCTTCTAGGTGACTAATAAAATATTCATAAATTTTACTTCTATAAGAGATAGACTTATCATCGTTTAAGCCATATAATCCTAGCCATAATCTTTGAGCATTCTCTGATATTAATCCAATATCAGAGTGATAAAGGTCTAAAAGAATAGATTCAAAATTAGGTACAATAAATATAGCAAATATCAAGGTAAAGATGATGAAGTAAATATTGTTAAATATAGAAAATAGTAATATTATAAAAAATACTAGTAACGTTACTCTTGACATTGCTATAAATAAAATGAAAGTTTCTATAAAGAAGATAAGTCTATTTTTCATTTTTGTTCCAAACTCTTTTGATAAGTAAAATATAATGAGAAATATCATAAGTGACGTTACTGCAAGATTATTAGGATTGTTGAAA
>JAUTBQ010077872.1:0-16652 GCA_032361185.1 Lepetodrilus ovalis
AAAGAGTGCATACCCTATACTGAGTTAGTGTAACAACGCTAGCTCCATCGTACAAGGGTTAATGGTATAATGCCACTTCCGTTTCAAGTAAAATCCAGGAAACAAGGGCTGCATTTGTTTTGAACTCAACTGTCGAGCGAGTGCTGTAAATTTCAAATCTGATAAAGTGGTTGTTCAGTAATAAGCCATCAACAGTTTGGTGCTAATTACTGTTGAATACTTCCGTGACCACCGCACAAGTAATTTTAACATATTAGCTGTGAGTAGGATCCGTGTTTGGTGAACTTGTCAAGTAACAAAAAAATAAGAACTTTTTTCCTCTTAAATTTAGCAAAATCGTGAAAATTGCGAGCAGCTATATACGGTAAAACTGTTTTACAGTATTCCATCATGAAATTGATGCTTGCTAGCAATTTAAAGATCCAGTATGGCTTTAATAACCCTTTGGCAATATTAGCGGATTGTACATGTAGCTTAACCGATTACCAGGATGATAGAGAACATAGACTTCTATTAGATATGCCCACATACCATGGACTGATTCGCTCTGTACTCCGTCATCAATACAGAACTGATGAACCAGCTATAATGGGCAAGTAGGATTATTCCTATAATACTTGTACAATAATGAAGATGTATCGGACCAACCTATTTATTCCAGTCATTCAATTTATGCTTGAAATGAACCTATTCCCAGTGAGTGAGTGATTATGGAGTTTAACGTTGCTGCAGCCATCTTTCACCCATTTGCAATGAACCTATGGTATGTCATAATGAAATCCAAAGCATCATTAGTAAATTTGCAATGTACAAATTTAGCAATGTTCATGCCACATTCAAAATGGTCATCATAGATTGTGGAATGTCATTTTACAAATATAGGTTTAAATGCATACGACACATTATCACTATTTAATTTTGCCATCGGTTACAATCGCGCCCAACGTATATCAAGTTGTTCTCGGTGAACTACTCTCTGAATTGTCGAACTGATAATTCCTAGCTCCCTGGTGGCTGAGCTGGGTGACTGGATTAGTAACCTGAGGACAAGTCGCCACGTTGACGGGGAGACTATAGCCGAGTGTGGTGCTCCTACTGGTCTCGGCCAGCGTGGTTACCCATTTGGCTCAGTCCGTAGAGCATTGGACTCAATCCAAGCGTTGGACCAACAATCCAGCGTTGGACTCACAATCCAGCCTTGGACTCAATCCAAGCATTGGACCAACAATCCAGCGTTGGACTCACAATCCAGCCTTGGACTCAATCCAAGCATTGGACTCAATCTAAGCGTTGGACTCACAATCCAGCGTTGGACTCGCAATCCAGCAACTCCGGCTCGAATCCCCAGATCGGTATGGTCCTCTGATACAACTGAAATCAAAAGTTCCATCTGACACATTTCTGTATTGATGAAGCTTTGATTCACATCTTGGAAGGCCTTCCTCGCTAATCTGCCCAAATTGTACAGTAGCTCACGGCCTGGCTGTATTAGCATGTGAAGTAAGGTGCGGGCTGACTTTAGCATGTGAAAGGTGCACATTATGTCCAATCAGAGAGAGATGATCAAATGTCACAAATAATTGTAATCTTATCGGAATCAAATGAATGCTATAGGTCAGAATTCCGAGGATGTATTGATCTTTGAATGGTTGGAGAGTGCCAAACTGACGTCTGTTTGCTGAGTTGCCTTAAATCTCAGAAATTTCTTTTCACCATATATAATTCCTGTATTAATTTTTTTATCAAAATTCCATCTAGTTTTGAAGTACTGTATGTAAAATAATATGGTAATTTATCAATGTGGTATGTCATTAAAGCCATCTGATGAGTATAGGTACCGGTAGTATTATTTACGAACAACAGTTAACAAATGGTCCGATACTGTGCATCATCATTACTTAGCACCAGTGTTAATGGGACACAAATGACATTCCAGATTACGGTATTGATAAGTTGTTAGGAAGCCGTATTGATAAATTGTTGGCAAACACAAGTGATAAAATTGTAAGTAATATAGTGTCACGGACAATTGATATCGACAGCATTAATTTAAAAAGGTGGGCGATGAAGCAGTAATTTGATCAATTATTTGTGCTAATGTTCCAGCATTTAAGTGGATTTATTATTATAGGTTTGATACTGAATTTATAACATGAATTTGTGTGACAGGGTGGAAGGCATGTAGAATATACAGTAGGGCAGTAGGATCATGATTCAGGGGTATTGTGTTCTCAGTAGGTATTGTGTCAGGTGAAGATCTTTAGGATCTAGTTCCAGGGAACAATAGGTTCATGTACTAGGTGTTCTGAAACCAGTTGACAATAGGTTTATGTGTCAAGGTTCAATGTTCTGTGTTTTGGATTTAGGATCTACTCTGTAGACAATGGTTTCAGGAATTAGGGGTTCCACATACAGTGTGTTGGTCAGGTCTGGTGAAGACCACTTAGGATCTGCTACCAGTGGACAATGGGTTCATGTGTCAAAGTTCTATGTTCTATGTATTGGTTAAATGCGTTGAAGACCATTTAGGATCTGCTACCAGTGGGCAATGGATTCATGTGTCAAGGTTCTATGTTCTATGTATTGGTTAAATGCAGTGAAGACCATTTAGGATCTGCTACCAGTGGGCAATGGATTCATGTGTCAAGGTTCTATGTTCTATGTATTGGTTGGGTGCTACTAGTCAACAGGAGGTTCATGTGTCAGGATTACTGTATTGTTGAGGACCAGTGGAGACTATCCAGGAGATAATGTGCTCTGTTGGTAACCTGATTCCACTGTGCATTGTGGAGGATGAACGGATGTAACATACACACACACAATGACGACAACCACCATCATCTGTAAGTAATCTGCCTCTCTATTTGTCAGCAATTTAGCTGATGGCATTGCTAGCATGATAATTTGTCCAGGTAAAATTTAGGGTCATCATGATGAATTGTTTCTGATGATAGAACCATGGACAATATGTATGACATGGACAAAATGCAAAATTAACAAATCTTCTCTTTCTTGCTGAACTATTTATAATACATGTGCCTTTAAAGAAAAATATAGTGGTACCCCTCTAATTCGAATTGCTGGGGACCATTAATATTACTTCGAATTATCTGGGTTTCGAACTAAGACCGTAACCATGCAACAGTTTCAAATTAAGCGATATTTCAAATTAGAGAGGTTCGAATTAGCGAGGTTCCACTGTATTTTTAAACATTGAAAATAATGCATGCAGACACAGAAGTGAAAATTCATGCCTTAGATTATCGCTCACAAGGTCCTAACAACTGGAATAATCATCTTTTTTTTTATCTACATCTGCACCAAAGGTATTGATGAAACATTTCTTCATATGCTACAGTGCATCCTGGATAATTGATACAACCATTTCTCTCACCCCACCATTCTCCCACCATCCCCCCGACCCTGCAACCCTCTTTGTGGTAGGATTGTTACTCACATCTTTAAAGGTCCATCTTCTCTAATCTTGTTTTTTTTTCATCTGCGATTGAACTATTGTTTCAGAAATAAAATAAAAGACTTTTGATGTTTAGGAATCTTAGTGGCTTCATTTTCTTACTTTGTGGTTAACTTACGCACATGAAAGTTTTCAATAAACAAAATACAGAGGTAAAGAAGAAGGTTGATTGTATCCATTGTAACATGTATCTGTGGGGTTTTAACATGCATCTGTGGGTTTATGAGTTTGAAGGCATCTTACAAAATATTATAATAGTTCAACAAAGGTATCTGATTGCCATCTTGCCTTTTAGCTCAGTATATGTTACAAATCTGTCTTGTATTATGTATGTCGTCGCCTATGGGTGATATATTCCCACCTCAATGTAAAGCATTAATTTAATTAATTCATTAATATTATATGCAGATGTTTACAAATGGAGGCCTAGGTGTGTGTGTGTGGTGTGGTGTGGTGTGGTGTGGTGTGGTGTGTGGTATGGTGTGGTGTGGTGTAGTGTGGTGTGCATACCTGCGTGCTTGCGTATGTGTGTGCGTGCAATTGCACACACTGGATCTCCCTATGTATATGGTAATTTTGGAACAAAATATGGCCCCACATAGCTATGAATGGGTTCCTGGTAGTATTTTAACCTATATACACTGCCACAATGCCAGATAGTAATTTGTATGTTAAAAAAACATCACAATAATACTGACATGTGTGCAGACTCTTCCAAATATGACACTTAAGAAACCATTCACGCATCTCTGAACCTACCCCTGTTCATCAATATTTGCTCTAACATTTCACTTCCCGACATACTAAGTAATATTTTTCTTCTGTTGTCCAGCAGGTGTACGCCGGTCCAGCCTAGCCTCAACATGGAGTCGCGACTCGGCCGTGTCCCACCGCCAGTTCAAGCCCATCTCGCTGCTGAGTATAGCGGACATGACGTGCGAGGCCAAGGTCCAGCCCCTCCCCAGTCCTGGCATGCTCAGTACCCACTCCATGTGGTCGACCTCCGACCTCTTCAGCCGGCCAGGATCCCGGCAACAGGACCCTGACAATGTTTCAATGTGAGTACAGCTAGTAGAGCAGCAATGACGGTCACACAGGATGTTCCTGTGGTAAGACCTTGCCTAGGCTTACTCAGTTAGACCCCTTGGTATCAAACCCTGCTGTTTCCCAGCACAGCGAGATCAAAGGGCTATCGTCGGCACCCATAGCCCAATCAGATTTGCCTCAAGATGTATAGCTTTACTTTCTGAACTGATCATATGTTCTTGCTGTCATCGTGACTTCTAGAATCAGTCGCCATGAAAAGACAACTCACTCTGCCACCAGGGGAATAGATGCTATCATGGGAAGGGTAGTAGAGACAAGCTATGGCTCGGAGTTCTACCCTTCCCAAGGGGAGATGGTGGTAAGAGTGAGTGTTATTGTTTTATGGCACAGCAGGAATCTTTTACCCATACGTGACAACCTTTCATAGACCTTTTCAAAAGCATTCTGTGCAGTTGATCTCTGACTTCATCAGTCGACCTCTGACCTCTTCAGTTGACCTTTGACCACAATATGGTTAACCTCTGACTTCTTCAGTCTACCAATGACCTTCAGTTGACCTCTGACCACAATATGCTAGTAGTTGACCTCGGAACTCATCAGTCGACCTGTGATTGATTCAGTCAACCAAGTTCCAGGAAGCAGTGACAAGATATTGCTCTAGTATTCGCATGGTGCTGTATTGATAAAATGATGGTCACAGGGTGTAACACATACAATCCATGTATCATTATTCTTCAGCAGGATCCATTCTTTTTGCATTTGTCTTTCTGCAGAATGTGACTAACTAGAAATGTTAGTTAATTAACTTGAAAACAAATTGAATTTTCTGATATTCAAACAAATTACAACAGAGAAAAGCAGAGAGAAAGACGAGATGTCATCAATAATCGTTAGACGCCATCTTTCTGACCTTGCCACAATACATCATAACGTCCACGAGATAACTACAATCTTTGTACCTGTGTGCTGTATGTTATCATTATTATTGATAACGTACATTCAGTACACCAATATGGTTTCCGTTACTTGCTGAAGGATGCTCACCTTCTTTCGGGAGACCACCAAAGTAGTGGACAACAACAGACATGTTGCCATCATTAGTGGACAACAGCAGCCATTGTATATTCACATTATTAATTCTAAGCTTATTGTCTTTCTTTCAAGTCTGCCAATGTTATAGGATATCCTTTCGTAAATATACGTCTTATGTTAACATGAATGATGCTTTTTATAGGGAGAATCTTATGTATTTACGCTACGGTATAGCTGGTCTCATCAGTAGTAATAAACTCAACTAAACATTATTTGACTAAATCCAGCTTCCTTGCTAATATTGAGGTCTCACACATAATGTGACCAACCATTGAGTTGATGGTGAGATACATTTTGCTCTGACATTCTGTTGGATGGGAAAATACTGATTGTTCTGTCATTGGACCCATTGTTTACTTGATACTTATCATACTTCAAACAATTGCTTTGCTTCCTGGAACAATAAGATGTTAATGTTATCCAGACATTTGGCCAGTTCCTGCCAATTTGCCATTCCAGCAGTGGATATAATGCCAACTGACATTTCACAGATAGTGTCTCATCATAAACATTTCTCTATATAGCTCTGATGGTATCTTGATGTACTCATGACTCCTTTGTCACTGAATAGTCTCGTATTTCTACATGCTGGCCAAATGTCAAATCCCTCAAACAGCTCGGCAAATTATGACTGTTGGTGAGTTATCCTCTGGCAAAATGCCTTGCCCAAAATCGTAAAATGCCAAAACATCATATTCCAGATTTGTCTGAGATATTAGAAGATTGGTCTGAGATCTAAATGATTAATACTTAAAGGAAAATATGTTTATACTGTGAATGAAATGACCTAAAGCTATTGTGGATTGTTTATTCTAACATGACTTGTATTTTCTTTTTAAATAATATTTATTCCAAAACTTCAGGGGTCCATGAGCAGTCAAATTGATGACTACGTGAACATGTCTTGTATGAATAACCTACAACGATTGGCCAAAAAGTGCCACACCCACGTAATCAGACACTGGTAATTCACAATTGAAACACCTCTGATTTTAGAACCGAATCACTGATAAGTGCACAATAATATTAGTTTTGTCAACCAGTCTCGTGGGGAACATGGATTGATGTATATCGGCTTATGTATAAATGGTACATCAATGCACGTACGTCAAGGGATCGGTTTACAATGCATTTATCTTTCCAAACACTAAGTATGGATGATGCAATTGTAAGCTAACATGGTGACATATCTTGTAGCTACCGTACTCAAAGCAAACAGTCAGACAGAATAATGACAAAATGGCTGCGAACATACAAATGTCACCTTTGACAGCCTCGTCTTCTCACAGGAGAAACAACCAAATGATACACGCCCGGAACGTGGGAAGGAATAACTACAAGTGACTTTAGCAATCATTGGTCTGTTGACTCAGCATCTGTAATTAAATCGGAGGCGTTGCGTGCACAGTGCTATCCGAGTTCGTCCCAGGGCTTCGCTAATCTGGTGATGATGCATTTGTCACAGTTCTTAGAAGGATGACACGATTTGGGAATGGCTTGAATAAGATGGGTCTACAACATTATGTTATTCATTGTGAAATCATAAAATCACTGATTTGTGGGTATAGAAATTTATGTGGTTGGGAAATGTTCAAACTTCTTACGTTGATTACGTTCTCCATATTTCTGATTGATTTTATATGAAACAGTAACTTCCTAGAGAAGAACATCATCTTTTTGTTTGAGCATATTTTATTCACAATAGAAAAGTTTTGGGTACAAGTTATGCCAACTTAGGAAAAAGCTGCTCCTGAATTATCTAGCATCCTTGAATACATCCACCATTTGCCCCGGGAAAGTAGAGTCAGTTAACTCAATTATGTTTTTATGAAAATAATAATTGCATTCCTTAGCTGCTTTACTTGGCAAAGTTATGCTAACTTAGGAAAAAGCCGCTCCTGAATTATTTAGCGTCCTCTAGAACTCGTACTTGCTGCCACCATGCATCCACCAGTTGCCCAGAGAAAGTAGAGTCAGTTAACTCAATTATGTTTTTAATGAAAATTTTGATTGATTTCCTTACCTGCTTTACTTGGCCGTTGTTAACATACTGTATCATGACTGCATCCATATAATTGGTTGTTGTAATTATCAGGTCACATGACTAGCTATCCAACAAGTCCTTGGTACCACGTCACATGACCAGAAGTCCAACTAGTCATCGTTGGTATACATGTCTCACATGATAACTAGGCTACTAGCTATCCAACTAGTTGTCATGGGTACCAAGTCACATAACTAGCTATCTCTACCATGCCATATGATTGGCTATCCACTACTAGTTGTCATGGGTACCATGTCACATTACTAGCTATTCATCTTGTACTTCTCGCTATAAAATTAGTCCTCTTGGGTACCATGTCACATGACCAGCAAGGCAGTTAATTGTCTTGGGTATCATGTTGTGTTGGAGGTATATGACCAATTGCTGGCTTTCCCATTCCACATTACGCCAGACATCCAACTAGTTCCTGCAATTCACACTTTCCAACTTATAGCTCGCATGACCGCAACTATCCTAAAATATTAATGTAGATATGTCCACGTTAAAAGGTAACATATCGCAATACAGATGCCCCAGTGTTTTCACAGCATTCATTCTGTGCAAGAATACAAGAATGGCACTATTTGCTGGCATCCACAGCCGAGAGAGTAGGTGTCCAAACAGTCTTCAAGATGAAAGACTACAGCGGAACTGTCGTCCAAACAACTGACCACACAATGATAATTGTCATGCATTACGCGACTGTCCACTTTGCATTGTGAGTGTTTCCCTGACCATCCCGCCAGTGGTCGACGTGTCTGACACGATTCTGGCGATCTGTAGGAGACAGACGTCTACGCCACATTGACTTTCAGGACACTGCCATCTGCATTTAACCATTCTCTCGGTGATCCTGGCACAAACGTTTCGTAACTTGCCTTGGCAATGTTTTTGACCCTGTGGCTGTCAACCTTTTTACATGACGTCAGTGTTATGGACTGACTGGCTGTCAAAATCATTGAGGAATAGGCTGGGATTTTTTTGTAGTTGTAATAAATTGTCAAATATGATTTGTTACATGACACAACATTATAAGGCTTCAAGGATGACTTGTCACTTGAAACTACGATATAAGTCTTCAAACGTTTCTTGTCACGTAATAATTAGTCAGGAATGATCTATGTGAGGTTAAGTTTGCGTCTATGTTTTCACCATAAATCCACGTCAGACTACAAAACTGAAGGTTCTGAACATTTTCAGTCAGATGGGGCTAGGTATCTTCTCCACAACAGTTCCACACCATCCCTCTCCATTCATCTCCAATAGTTCTCGTCGCAAATGGGTGAAAGATTTCCGCAGCGACGTTAAACTCCATAATAACTCACTCCAATAGTTCATGGTTCCAAACGTGTTAAAGGTGCACTGCCAGAGTTTTTAGTTCCACCCGTGTCTCAGATTTTCTTCCCACTGTAAAATATAATGTTTCCAGATTATAATACCTCAACTCATTCACTCTCTTAGTTTCCAAAGTGTCAGATCTAGTGTTTGGAACAATTTTATCTTGATTGGCAAGAAGGCCAGATAGAACTTATGGCATATCGTGCAGCATCGACATATAAAGTGTTTATTGACACGTTCAATCAATTTAATAGCTAGTACCATCCCTTCTGATCAAACTCTGAGAATGTCATGACAGTAATATGTCTTTCTTTTGTAAGTGGCTAAATTATATCGTCTGCCAGTGTGTAATGCAGCACGACCGGAATACTAGTAAATATATGTACGATTTTTGTTCAGTTTTATGTAGAGGTAAACACGTTAAAAGAAAGTGAAAAGTATAATTAACAAAATTATAATGTTTCTTGTTTCTGTTGTTGCAGAGAACTGAACAAGATTTATATTTTTAATTTGGGCTGTAACGATGGATTGAACTATCGATAGATTGTGATTGTAATTGGTTCGATAACAATATATCGATAGTGTTTTGCCAGTACTCCTAACTATCGATTGCCTATTTGCAAAAGTGTTTCAACTATTGCAATACTATCGCAATAGTTGAATTGGCCTCAATACTTAGCCCTACATTAAATGCTGTTTTGCTTTTTATTTTATTTTAATTACAGTGCCCCCTCGATATCACATGGTCTGATACACAGCAGATTCTGATATACGGCAGGGTCAGACATGGATCCCATTTTTATTTTTGTTATTTCCCTGTAATATAGTATAAGGTGGGTACTATAACATGGGGGGTATGTCATGGACCCCAATTTCGGCGTTATATCGAGGGGACACTTTATGTTTAATAATTACCTTTTTTTGCCTATCTTTTGAGACAAATATCAGGACTAACATTAAATCATATTTGACATATTTTTGTTCAATGTACTGTAGATTGTTTCATATTGTCTGTACAGAGACTTACGGTTCTAAAGGATAATATCTACCATAGATTTTCATGTGATTCTATATTTATGGTAGAAGTTTGATGTAGGAATTGTTCATATATATATATGCTTTCATGGCCAAATGTATATATGTATAGCATTACAGATGTATAGTTCAATACAACCACTAACATGACAACATGTCCTAAAACACCTTTGTGAAGCTGGAAAATAGTAACTGTCTTTTGCCATACTCATAGTTAAGCATAATGCAGAGAATTAAAGGTATTAGTACCAATATGGCATTACAGATGGTATAGTTCATTATCACCACTAACATCAGGACATGTCCTACAACACATTAGTGAAGCGGGACATCAGTAGTAACTGTCCTCCTGCCCTACTCAAGGATGTCCCGACATCCGGTCATCCACACAACCAGATCTGTCACCTTCATTAGCGCATCCATTGATTCCCCCATCCCCCTGTCCTCCCTCCCCATCATTTGGAACGTGTGTACCTCCATGTTCCTGGTGTTCCAGTTAAGTCCAATCACGCGCGATGCCTGTACAACTAATTGTCAGCTGTGCAAGAACAGAGGAACACGTTCTGGTCTAAGTCCTCGGGATACAGAACATGTTCTGGTGATTTGGGTATTTGGCAGAGATGGACTGTGTAGTGCCTTTTTTCGCTGGATTTTGTAGTGTTTTTTCAAGCATGGATTTATTTCTGCTCTTAACACAGATGTGAATTTTGACTTATGTTCTGAGACATGTGTGTTGTCCTAGTACGGTACTATGGACACACTTCTGAGTTGTGACAGCAGTTCGTGGACATTATGTTGTCCTGGTCTGGACACAAATGTGAGTTGCGACTGTGGTTTCCCAGACATTATGTTGTCTTACTGGAGACAATGATTTGAGTTGTGACTAGAGTTTCTAGGACATTATTTTGTCATGTTCTGGACAATGGATCTTATATCATTGTATCCAGGCCAATTGCCTCAAGTTGGTGACTTGTTCCAGATTCAAGCTAGTTTTTAATGATGCAATCTAGTTACCACAAGCTAGTATTTCTATTTGAGTCTGTTGTGACATCTTGAGGATATTGATAAATAAATGTTCAAGGTTTTATACCCGGTATTACATTTGAGATTGTGTTGGATATTTGGTGTAAATGAGGACATCTTTTCATTCTTGTCTGTGGGAATATTTATGTCTAAATCTTAATAATATTATTTTTCTGTTGATGCTTGATGCACCCATTTGCCTCAGTTTATCAAAATGTACAAAACTATTTTCTTGCACCTGTACTTTGTACCTGCGTACTCTCTCACTATTAACATATCTATACAAGATCAATGAATAGCAAGTGGTGGGAAATGCATTGAAATTCTGGTATCTTATAATTTTTTTAATATATTTTCAGTTGCATTATAGGCAAAGAGAATATTGTAAGGTAGAAACATTACATTTATTGAAATATTATTCAAATACTTGTATTGTATCTGACATCTAACATTGCCACCAGCATGTGGAAGGTTAACACATGACCTGGCCTCAAGGAATCTCTAAAAAGGATGTCTGAATATGTTGTAGTGATTTCTTAAACATTCTTTTACCCTATTAAGATAGTTTGTTCGAAAAAGAATTCCATCTTAAGGACAAGAGTATTTACGATAAGCAATCTCAAGACATGTATAACCATCTTAACGACAAAAGAATTTGACATATCTCAAAACACAGAACAAGGTAAATGTCATATTTCTGATTATTTTCAGATACTTACTATTGACTGGTATGTTTGCATTGTCTTTAAGTCACAACCCTTGTCTGTTAACTCTGCTTGCTAATCAAATTTTACTCTTATCAGTTTTGAAATATTGATTTCCTTGCTGCCCGTGGATGGTGGTCCCTGTCTGACATTTCTACATCTTTGCCGAGATATATTTATATCTTTCCTAGCCATCTGCTAGCGGGTTAGCTCACCTTTTATCAGCGACTGTTTGCAGGAAAAACAATGTTAAACATTCCTACACTGTCACCGTGTAATTAAGATCTTCGTGAAATTTTGTAACTGAGGACGAGGGAATACTTTATCCTGTGACAGCGGAGGTGCATCTGATGTCAGAGGGTTGTCGGTGTGGTTACAGGGAGAATGAGACACACGCAACGCTTTGTGGACATGTGACAACCAGCAGGTGAAAGTAGTTCTGATCATTGGCGATACCTCTTTAAGTGGCCACTGCTTAACAGCTTGAGCGATCTGGCAGTAGATAGTTCCCACAGATTAATCAGAGTACAGCAGGAGGTGATCCAGTAACCTGGAAAATGATCCTGTGACGTGGTGGTAATCCTGTAACCTGGACAGTGTTCCTGTAACCTGTACAGTGATCCTGTGACCTGGATGGTGATCCTGTAACCTGGATGGTGATCCTGTAACCTGGATGGTGATCCTGTAATCTGGATGGTGATCCTGTAACCCAGATGGTGATCCTGTAACCAGGGAGGTGATCCTACAAGTTGGAATGTGATCCCGTAGTCTGGAAGTTGATCCTATTACAAATAAGGTGATCCTATTACCAATAAGGTGATCCTGTAACCTGGAAGGTGATCCTGTAACCACATCTGACTCATTAGGCAGCACACTGGTGATGGTGTTACGTTTCTGAACATCTGATTGCTGTTCTTTTGGAAAACATGATATTAATTTACTATCTTGATAAATGATTAAAATCGTGAAAAATTACTAAGGAATATATTCTTTCAACCATTTATTTCTGAATGGTTCACAATCGTAAACTTGAATTTAATTTATTCTCATTTATTATTTTAGGAAAAAAATGTAGAGGTTTGTCTATATATATACGATACTCAGTATGTTTGTAGTTCTTCAAAAGAACAGGGTAGAATGACTATATTACTATTAGCACAATGCAGCGAGACAATCTGATGGTATCGCTGGTTCAAGTGGAACTAGAGACTACTACAACAGGAGACAGATGCAGTGTTTAGTCGAGATCTTGAGTATTAAGAGAAAGAGTCGTCATCAAATTTCCATCAGGATTTAAAGCACCTGTCACCACAGCAAGGTGAACTTTCCTCCGAGGCGGCAAGGGACAAATGGTATCGCCTATCTAATGCTGTATTTACCAATGCAAAAGATCGTCAAATGACATACTGTGGAAGGTTCTTGCGATTCTTCACAACATATTTTAACTAGTGCAAGTGGACTCGCCTCCAACAAAGATGTCAGTGAGAACTAAAATGTGGATTACGGAATGCGTGGCTTCCACCGCATCCGTCACACAGAAAATAATCACCAGGATTTATACTGGGTGAGTAATCACACCTGTAAATATCTCATTAATTGTACAAATAATGTATTGTGCATGTTTGAGCCGATATCGCTGGCTAGTTTAAGTCAAGCTGTCATATATATGTTGATGTTCTCATGAATCTCTATTTGGTATTGACTTTGAACCCTGTGTACCTGAATTACCCGTATTAATCTCTACCAACTCATCTCGGGCAAATGGTTAACTCTATTGCCTGTGTATAGTAGGAAGGATCATTTTCTGTTCCATACATACGACTACAAAACATGGTTAAATAACCCCTATAAATGTTACTACCATATTCAGTTTTAAAGGCACACGCGAGGTAGAATGAAGTGCATATTTGGAGAATATATTACAATTTGAAGACTAATAATAAGAATTATGTATTTATTTACAATGAAATCCAATTTGTATATTATGTAAATAATATCGATGTAAGAAGTTTAGATTCTGTTTATTGGCTAGTTAGCCAGTAACGTATATGAAGTGATAATTTTAAAATGATTTTTCAGAATTAACTAAATACGCATTTTACACTCTTTAGACACTATATTGAACATCATTTCAAAACGCTTAGAGGGGGTTGGGGGGTAAAATTTGGCACTCAATATGGTGGGCAGGTATATGTAAAGAACAGATTTACATCATTTGGTAAAAAGGCCCAATCAATGTGAATGGTCATGACCTAATTATATTCCTCAACAGATAGAAACCTCACTAGTAATAATGGCGCTATCACTTAGACCAGTAAATCCTATCCCAAGGATACAGTGACCCATTTTTAGAAAAATCCAGATTAAGATATTTTGCCTTGAGGTCTATTTTAATATGCTTGTATTGCGAAGAGAGTATATTGGTGCATTTGTTCATGTCGTGTAACCTTGTAATGACTTTGAACATGTTGAAACAATTTGACTCATTTTCTATCTGGTTGCCAGCATATGTGTAAGGAGGTAAATTTACAAACATTGCTAAAGCAGTGATATCTTAAATGGAGGTAAATCAATTGGTTAATGTTCGTTGGTGGGGAAAAGAGATATTAATACGATGTAAAGTTTTAGGATCCTGCAATAATTATCAGCATGTATGGGCCAAAGCTTCCTGCTGTGATGTTAAGCAACAAATCACTCGCTCCAGCAATAATCAGTCAATAACTGTTCTGTTATATCACGGTGTGCACGACTAAATTGAATGAACTCTGTCAATAGATGTTACAAGAGACGTGTAGCGTCGCGCGGAGAACATGCTTCAAGCGGAAGTCCTCATTGTGTGCTAGCTGCTGGACCAGAGCTTTGATTGTAACGCAAACCTCACTTTGAGGTGTTGGATTAATAAATCAAATTCATGTGCTTTTGTGTTTACGGATAGGTATACATGGCGGTCAATATCATCATGGCAGTCAATATCATGTCATTGTGATTGCTTCCACTACACCCATAGCTCTGTCAGGAGAGAGAGGAAATTTGACCATCATATATATAATGAATTTACTAAAGCCATAGTTATTTCATTCCTGGGTTTGCGGATCTACCAAGCCAATTTTGTCCACTTTGCAAAATGATAGTAATTATTTTGTATAATGTTTCACCAACAGTGTACCAGTCTTTAGAGAACTATGATAATAAATAGTGAAAGAACAGTTAAGCCATACACACCACCATTGAACACGAACAAGGTAATAAAAGACACGATATCAAAGCCATTTGACTTGTTGCTGGTAAATTGTGTACAGCAAAGTCTAATTGATGAGGGGCAGGTGGTAGTGCAGTGGTAGAACATTTGGACTTTGGTACCACAGGTCCCGAGTTCAAATCTCGCCCCAGGGGGTCCTGGCATCAATGTTCGCAGAAGTTACATTTCTGCTGCGATATTGATAGGATGCACTGTCTGTAGAGAAGCAATACAGATATCATCCTTGGTCTGTCAGTACCAGTCGGTGCTCGCAGGTTTACTTCAACATTCAGGGCTATTTAAAAGATTGTTATACACGTGAAACTTGTAATCCAGTTTTAATGAAGATGTCCACAAGACTGATTCCCAATGTTCCAGCACGACCCTGAAGACATCTCTTGTATGACAGTTAATTAAATGTGGAATGTGTTGATGACAATTATTTAACTGGATCATGGATGAAATCAACAGCTAGCACAATGGCGATGTTGGCAGCAGAGTATCTGGCAGCTGACATCCAGCAGAGAGAAGGCAGGTCCTTTAGGTCTTGTTATGTCTCGATTGAATTGAGTCCAGTTTCTAAGTATTTCGGGAACAATTGCTTCCCCCCTGTCATTGTCACACAAGTATTCCTCCCTCTGGAACTTCTAATCACATGAATGACCTCAGGAGAATCTCCCATAATTACTGATCTGGCTTCAGAGCTCCACTAGGATTGATGGTCAAGCTCTGCCGGACACCGCTGGACATCCTGCCAGACACCGCTGGACATCCTGCCGGCCACCACTGGACATCCTACCGGCCACCGCTGGACATCCAGACTAGTCCTAGCAAGGCATGCAGCATCATGTGCATACTAAATATATAAGCCATGGTGTGAGCGAGATAATCTTGAAAGTGGCTCTAAATCCGCAAGCCAGTCTGTCGCATTGAAAGGATGGATTTGGACTGAAACTCTGAGGTGTTGGCGACATTTGCAGTTCATTAGTATCTATATATCCGTAGGAATACAACTGGACATTTTTTTCATAAGAAATGTACATCACAGGTCTTTGAGTATGTAATAACAAATTGTGGATTGCTGGCTATTGATACAATTTCCTGTTTATCATCTAGAATATTTAATTCCCATTTTGCTGATACATTGTATCAATATAAAATGGAATGCAAAACAGTGGTCCTCTAATTTATGATATATGGTAATAACCTATACTAGAATTCTACAATCACAATATATGGTAACAATCTTGACTAGAATTCTACGATGATAATAATAATAATAATAATAATAATAATAATCCATTTATAAATGCCAATGCATGCTCACAATATAGAGTAACAATCTAGACTAGAATTCTATAATCACAATTTATATAGTAACAATCTTGATAAGAATTCTACAATAATAATAATAATAGTCCACTCCATGCCAATGCATGCTCACAATATAGGTTAACAATCTTGACTAGGATTCTACAATCATAACATATGGTAACAATCTATACTAGAATTCTACAATCACAAAATATGGTACCAATCTAGACTAGCATTCTCACAAGGAAAGACGTGTTGACCTCAGGGACGTCAGACAGAATCAGTGACGACCATTTATGGACTGAAGCTTCTAATAGGAACAGCCTCTGACCACAGGAATTT
>JAUTBQ010077983.1:0-16647 GCA_032361185.1 Lepetodrilus ovalis
TAGGTCAATTTGTTGTCGTCGCCTATGGGTGAGATATTCCCGCTGCGACGTAAAGCAATAATTCAATCAATCAAAAAACTCACACTCTCACTCACTCACTCAACTCTAGTTAATAATGCAATGCAATTTTGTTTCATTTAACCACCCACATTGGTACATGGCACAAACATGTTATAACACATGAATAACAAATCATTTGCACGAACAATTTCAGAATTCATCCATTTCACAGTGAGACAAATTAATGCTACAATTCTCAATTGTCATATTGTTGCTTGGACATAATTGTTGCACCTGACTACTGATGTTAAAAGTGTAATTATTATTACAAAAGATTTGCTGCTGTTTACAGATAAATACACGTGCCTGCCCCAGGAGTGGGCGTGTCCAAGTAATGGCTACTGTATTCCTATATCTGCTGTGTGTGACGGCAAGAAAGACTGCAGCGATGGTGGAGACGAACTCAGTACATGCAGTAAGTTAGCTTGTAGAACACTGAGACAATGTGTCTGTATGTCATGGGTATGGCAAGTTTCTGCTTAATATTTTGTCCAGGAGTCGATTTACTTGTCAAGGATGTGGCTTGGTGTCTGCAGCCCGGGCTTATTTCCTGATGAAATCACTATTGTCTGTTGCCATGCCTGACATTGGTGAATTGACCATATGAATTTTTGTTAATATACTTTACCTACTGTCTAAAATGATAGTAAATTGTTTGGCTACGAAGCAGATTGTTAGTAATGGTGAGGTACTGTAACCGAAATAAATTGAATGCTGAATGCACATCTCACTAAATGGCTTACTCTGGACATTGATCTTGATGTTGAGTTCCAGGGGCCTGTTGCTTGATGCTCTCGTAGGCTCAGACAACTATTGTAAGGTTAACACTTTCTATTGTGGCGGGAGTCCAGTTACAACTACTGTAGCGCTACAAGAGCTTCGTGCAACAGGTCAAAGGAGTTCATCAAATGCGACAGTTATATCAACTGCTCCTACACTGAAATGACTATGACTTGAAAACTGTGATAAGTAAAACATTATGGATAATGATAACAGTGATGACTGATGACGAGAGCACCTCTAAAACACTTCCTTCCTATGTTCTAGGTTCCTCCAACTGCGGAAAGCTATCATGTGATCACAAGTGTCGGCCCACTCCGACGGGGGGCACCTGTTACTGTAACCCAGGGTCTACCCTCGACACTTCTGATAATAGGACATGTACAGGTATGCTCTAATCTTCTATTTTTGTATGACATATACCTGGTACAATTTTGTTCAAGAAAGATCTATCGCAATACTGTCAAATGAGGAATACAGCTGAGGAATACTTAATTGAGACATTTGGTCTTCCAATTCATCATGTTTTGTATGTACATTTTGGTGCTCTTCTTTCTTCAGATTTCAACGAGTGCACATCGTGGGGATTCTGTGATCAGAAGTGTGTGAACACAGCTGGCTCCTACACGTGTTCCTGCGACCGCGGATATACGTTTTCTCCAGACAAAGTCTGTAAAGCTGACAATGGTGAGAGTACCTTACGGCTAACTTGACAACATCCAGTGCTGTATAGGATATGTCTTGGCTGCCTTCAGCAAGAAGTTTAACTGCATAGGGAAAGAAATGCTCAACATTAATTATTTTCTTTTGATGTCCTCTTATTGTAAATTGTATTGTATTGTGTGATAAAGTCACCAAAGCACAATTGTTCTTTTTTTAGATAAACATCCTCTTCTTTTTTCTTCTTCTTTCCTCTTCTTATTTTACTTTTTCTTTTTCTTTCTTCTTCTCTTCATCATCTTCTTCTTCTTTTTCATCTTCTTCTTCTCCTTCTTCATTCTTCTACATTCTTCTTACGTCTTCTTCATCCTTCTTACTTCTTCATTCTTCTTCTTTATTCTTCTTAGTTCTTACTTCTTCTTCTTACTTCTTCCACCTTCCCCTCCTTCCCCTCTTTCCCCTCCTCCTCCTCTTCCTCCTCCTCATTCTCTTCCTCCTACTTCTTCTTCCTCTTGTAGAGTTTATTGACTTCCTTGCTTCTCCAGGTAATGCCATGAACATAGTCTTGTCGACTGGCACCCGTGTGATGACCATGGACCGCGATGGCACCAATCAGGTGGAACGGATGACGGTCAAGATCATGGACATGGACATCAGTGTGCAGAACAACCTCATCTACTACATCAATGCCACTGACAAAAAGGTGGGATGTTCTCTATGTTAAAACAAGCTGGAAGAGCTTCATGCTTGCCATGAGCAATTATCACAAAGGTCGGAGGTCAAGTTTGGTTACTGTTAATGTTGTCAGTAATGGTATGTTGTGATATTAAGCTGTTTCTACATTTTACATGGTTTGTATTGAAATGCCTTTTGGAATATTAAGTAGTTCTAATTATTTCAATTAAATAATAGTTGTATAATCTAGAGGCTTATTTGGGGATTACAGGTATACAACTTGATGTTTATTGTGATTTCTGTCATCGCCTATGGGTGAAATATTCCCACTGCAACCTAAAGCAATGATCAATCAAAAAATTATGGTGATCTTTACCTATGAGTAATCTCCTTTTAAATATGACTGGACATTAATTGTTATTAATTGTTTTGCCATGTGAAATAATATTCTTCTATTTGTCTTGGCCAGAGGGGTTACCTCTTTTGGCTGTCAGTAGGGTATGAGTTTGAATCCCAGGATCGGCATGGTCCTCAGTTATAAGTGTTATACAAAGATGGATTCGATGTTTTTAGGTCTACAATGTGAACATAAATGGTAAATCTGGCCGCAAGCAGCTGAAAACTATCGGCCTGGCTAACCCGGAGAGTCTGGCGTACGACTGGATCGGGAACAACCTGTACATCGCTGACAAGGACGGCGCCAGGATCGACCTACTGGCTCTGGACAGTCTCAGACAGACCAACATCATCTCAGACAGACTGAAGTGGCCGTCCTCCATTGCCGTGGATCCTCTACGAGGGTGAGGACACAGTGTTAAAGTACCAAGATCATCTTTGGATCCACTATTTAATCATAAATTTTAAAAATACTGTAGATTTTTGCATAATAATTATTACTACCTAGGGGTAACTATTTTTTATGCATCTCCAAAGATTTTATGATGAGGTATATGGGTATCACCAATAGAAAATATGTAATCCCAAAACTGGCCTATTGGCCGATATTCCATTGGATAACTTTACTGTTTGGAGTACTCTGCACACTGTTCTGCCAAGAAAGGAGCTCGTCTAGCAGCAAACCCAAAGTGGATGCCATCGTAAAGAGTTTCGGGGAGTTTCTACACAAGAAATGTGACGTCACAATTACATGTGTAGTGATCGTTGTTGTATATAATTAGGAAATATAGGTGTTTGAAAACAATCATACTTGTCTGGGAAAGATGGTCGTAGCAGAATAAGCAATAACCTTATCAGTGACCTTTGACCTCTTGCAATGACAATATTGCCATTTTTCAGGCACGTTATGCTGTGCCCACTTGTTGTTTTCTTGTTGTCTCCTCATTGCAGTGACTACTTCATGAAGAGCAGGCCAAACATGTTCATTGTAGACATAATTAATGCCACATTGTTATCCTTAATATTATATACTGATAGATAAGTAAAGGCATTATTATTGAATATGCGAGGAGCTATCATGTGTTGCAGATTGTTTTGCATGAGTGGATTAAATTGGTAACTCGCGAGCCTCAATGAGTGAGGGTATGAAATGAAGTAACTCCTTCCCCAATGCACTACCTTTGCAATATTTTCATCAGTAGGCATTCAATAAGCAATTCATCAATCAGATTTGTGAAACAAGTTCACGGATCTCGAATGTTGCCTTCCTGCGTGACTTGCACTCCCTATCCTGTTTTTCAGGTACATGTTTTTTGCAGACATGGGCACATCTGTCAAGGCTAACTCTGCCAAGATCGAGCGCTCGTTCATGGACGGCAGTCACAGACTCGTGTTCCACCTGTCCAAGATCCTGGCTCCGAGGGCGTTGACGGTGGACATCGTCACACAGAGGGTGTACTGGATCGACAGCCATCTGGACCACGCGGACGCCGTCGACTACAACGGACTCAACAGGTGAGGATAGGGCAGTTAGTCGGCCTGCGATGAATCTCTGACACACTGGTGCACTACAATGCAAAGAGTGATGATTCGCATATCATATCCCTGCTGGATTAATAAAAAGTTGCATCAGTTCAGGGCTTCTGTTGTAGCTTATGGGTCAGATTCCCATGGTGATGTTGAGCAATGAAATAAAACTACAACAGCAGGAAGAGGGTTAAAAATGTCTCGCTTCCTTTTGAAATATTTGCAGTTGCTCAAACAGAACTGGGTTGTCAATAGAGGACAATTTACATTTGATGATATTGTCAAATTTTAAGCAGTGAATTTCGGGAATTGAAACAATCTTGCCTCCATGTGAATAATATAACCAATGTCCATAGTGAGGATATATTATCTAAGACAATGTTAACTTTTCACTTTTGCAAGGGAATTGTCAAGAGTCTATGTTGACATGCGGATAATTCATTCACTATGAGATGACTGGTTAAGTATTACCCAGGAAAAGAGGAGATAACCAAAACCTCTTCTGTAGTTTGTTTTATGTCTGGGTCACGTTACTCAGAACAATTGTAATGTTACAAGAGTCACAACTCTGTATACATGTTTAGGAGTCATGACTCTTCATAGCCCAATGATCGTTCTGTGGATTAGGATGCTGGCATGTGTTTGAGACTAGCCCAGTGGTTACTGGTGTGCATTACTATTGCAGGCGTACAGTGGTGCAGGGAGGTTTGAACCTGCCATCCGGGACCAGTCTGTCAGTGTTTGAGAACCAGCTGTACTGGACCGATGTCACCAAGATGGGTCTGACTCGCGCCAACAAGTTTGACGGTAGCAAGAACCTGGAGCAGATCTACAGAGAGATAGGCAGCAAGCCTAACAGTGTGCGGATCTTCCACCAGGCTGTACAGCCTATTGAACACAGAGGTACTTGTGGAGCTGTCAGTCTCTGTTAGTCATGGAGCAAGCTGATTATTCTTGTACCTGTCAATCTAAGACATGCAGACAGTTGATAGTCAATGTTAGACATGACAACTTGTCATTCCATATGTTAGTCTGTTAGACATGCATTAAAGAGAAGCTTCATTATATTGATATATTCTAGCATTCCACTTAGCTATACTTTCATTTTTAATGCAATGAGCAAGTTACTAGATGGAATTTTGACCAAGTATATGCTATTCTGGTCCCATATGCAGCAGTGATGACAGTAGAAGTGATCCTCTCAGTGCTCGGTGAGATAGAGCTTGCTGTGTAGTATGGTGGTCTAGAGGTAGCGAGTGCCTCGTAGCCTGGAGGTCCCCAGTTAGAGCCTAGCTCAAGCCATCATGTAGCACCCTGGAGCAAAGTGCTTAGACCCACACTGCTCCAATTCATCCAGCTGTGATTGGGTACCTGGTAGGATGAGAGGGAATTGTGAATGTAAACCTTCTAGAGTTTTAAATGGCAACTTTGGTTGTATACTCCCGAGGGGGTTGAGGAGTAATGAGTGTACATTGATCCATTGACTAGGGTAGTAATAGTGTAATCCATTGAACACATTCCATCGCTTTTGATTAATCATGCAGCTAGCAAGTTGGCAGAAATTCTGCCAACACATGGGTGTCATACATACACATATGACCGATATGTCCATGTAGTGAGCCCACATATGACAGGGATCGAAATTAACTTTAAAACTTAGTAGCCCAAATAATAATACAAATACCAAAAGACATGAATTTCTACTAGTCCTTAGGTATCCTTTAGCATTGGGAGAAATGGCCCGGGCTAGCGGACTAGTGTTAATTTTGTTAATTGCATTGTTTCCATGTGTTGTTCTGCAGTGAACCCATGTGCTGCCAGCCCCTGTAGTCACATCTGCGCCGTGACGCACACCACGGACAACAGTGGCCTGGGATACCGCTGTCTGTGTAGTGCTGGCTTCAAGCTGGAGAAAGACCGAACTAACTGTACAAGTGAGTCAGAGCTATCTGCGTCATATTCAACTCCGATATATTGTTTGGGATATAGAACTGTTTGAAATAATATTTACATTGGGTATACGTTTACGTTAATATTCTTTATTAATTAATAAATACTACTAAAGGTTCTTTAATAATTAATAAATACATACTAACAAAGGTTCAGACTTTGAATATCAAAATTGTCGGCTTCAGTTAAAAGTTATTTGCTAATTCTTCATTTAGTCTTGTAAAAAACATACTGATAACCTATACTGTATATTGTATGTTTTCTTCATTCTGTGACATGGCTTCAATCTCATTTGGAACATACCTCTTTGGTAAAGTGTTATTTTGTCAAGCAATGCTTTCACTGATTTCCCGTACTTCTGTAAACGGTCTCATATCTTCCTCTTCCTGTTTTCAGAGGTGACCCAGTTCATCCTGTTTGCCTCGATGCAGTCTATACGAGGCATTCCTCTGGAGGAGCCTACGTCCTACGCCACTGATGCAATCCCACCAATCATAGGCCACCGTCGAGGTCACATGGGCATGAACTACGTGGCTGTGGATTACGATGCTGAGAACGAAACAGTTTACTTCTCCGATGTCAGGAACAGGGTTATCTACCAGGCGCAGGTCGGACAATCTGGTGAGCTGTCCAAAAAACCTTACCTGTATTATTATGATATATACTTTAACCCTTTCCATGCTGAAGGCAACTAGAGATGCCCTGAAGAGCAGTGTATGTGCCTAATCCAGTAGGGAGAGGGTTAAAGGCATACAATCACAGACTCCAGTGACTGCGTAGCTCTATATTTGAGTAATAAATGCGAACTCCATTCGTTTGTGATACTTACCATAAATTTTATATTACTAATATCCCTTTCGTCATCCACATTGGAGGGAATTCAATCTAGGAGTTATATGTTCCAAAGAGAAGATAATTAGAGCCACGTTCCATTTATTCATATAAAATAAGAAATATTTGAGTGTTGGGGAACTAGTGCATCAATATTATATCAATCTGTTTAATCTTGTACCGAAATGTAACCACACGATATGATATGTGAATAGTCTTGCTTTGCAGGCCTACTGAAGACTGTTGTGTTGCTAGATCCTGTGGCATAGAACAAATTATATGAAGGACCTTTAAAAGGGAAATATTTCTTTCAGAACCCACGCCCCTGGTTGTGAACAGTATCCGGTCGGTGGAGGGCATGTCCATCGACTGGATCGCCAAGAACCTGTACTTCAGTGACTATGCCAGAAGCTCCATATCCGTTGTCAGGCTGCGTAACCCTGGTGACCGCAGGGACATCATCAAAGATCTCGGCAACCCGCGTTCTGTCGTGGTTCACCCTCTGAAGGGGTACGTGCACGTGATCTATTCTCACTTCGGCAATCCTTTACACAGATCTTCATTTTCGTAATCTGAATGACAATGGAATATTTTTTTTTATAATTCCTCACAGATATAGAAGACTATTGAAGTCTCTAAGTGATAACATGACTGACTGTATCTGGGTTCATTCCACAGAAAAATCGTAGATCTACGAGAGTAGTACATGTGTATCTCAGTGTGGTTGCATAGTGAATTTTGACTCTTAGTACTGTGATCATTCTCTGGAATTGAACCCTTATCTATAGCGCCAAACGAGATGTTCAAAACCCTCTAAAGATAATTCTTTTTCATTTGCAACGATACAATATCTATAACATGCATAGTATTTCATGTATTACCAGTGATATGATCTATTCCATCAAGGTGGTTGTTCTTCACGGACTGGCTTCGTAACTCGATGCAGACTCCGTACATCGCCCGCGCGTACAGCGACGGCACAAACATCACCAAGATCCGCCAGCATGAACTGGGCTGGCCTAACGGCCTGTGTATTGACTTTGCTGCTAACAGACTGTATTGGGTGGATGCCTACTTCGACAGGTACGTCTCTACCTCTATGTGTACCTGTATGGATTGGTTTTCAGTGATTTGGTCATTTACTATGCTTTTTATCATATTTTGTTGTGGTGTTGCATCCATTTGTTCATTGTGTATGATAAAAATTTGTAATCATAACATCTTTGAATTTTATAATATATTTTTCCCTTTGTGTATCGTTTCTTATACTTATTATATTTCTATTGAATTGCACAATGTTTTGCCTGCATGTCTTACTCATTAATGATATATGTTTTTTTTTTGTATTATTGTCGTTTACATTTTACTTTTCATTTAAGTTTTACTGCATGCCTTGTTTTCTTTCCTATTCTGTTCAGAATTCAGCACTCTGAATTTTCTGGCAACGACCTTCAAACACTCTCAGGTCACTCTATTACGCACCCATTTGGAATCGCTATTTACAAAGGTATATGTCTTCCTTCACCGTGCACATATTATTGAAAACTCAAGTTTATGTTATCATTTGCTAGATATGTTGATCGCAAATGGGTGAAAGATACCCACAGCGACGTTAAATTCCATAATCACACATTGCTAAATATTTTTCGAGTTTAGGAATTTATTTAGTAAACAGCATTATTACACTGACCCAAATGTCTGTGATGTTATTTACATGTATGTATTTCTTATTCAGAGGGCTTCCAAATAATGCGTAAATTCCATTTTAGACATATTCCAGCTTGTCATTCTACATTGGCTGTCATTGCATATGGGTGAAATATTTTTGCTGCAGTGTAAAGCAATAAAATCTATGCAAGATAGGGTAAACACCAAGTTAGTGTCCCATTCCACTGAATTAACGTAGTGTTACAGAAGCTGTAACTCACAATACAAACATAGTATTAAGATTGTTATATTGAATGAGAACATATGTAATAGCCAGTTTTACCACAACATTCAACGCCATAGAGGTTGCAATTTCCACCTGCCATCAACTGACAAGCCATAATATAAATGAAAGAATCTTGAAAAGGGCTATAAATCCCAATTAAAAAATATTTAAGTATTTAAAAAGAAATCCAAATTTCAATATGGCCATGTTATTTTCCGGCATACAGACTACATTTACTACACGGACTGGCGACTTGAGGCCATCGTCAGGATCAACAAGCGCGGGCGTCAGGAGACCAAGATCCGGTCTGGGATGGGAAAACTGATGGGAATACGGGTGTATGACCATGATCTCCAGCCAGCTTCAAGTGAGTAAACCACTCGTCGGCTTCTCACCCACCATTTGTGATTGGTAGCCTGTGATTCTCCATGTCTATTTTCAATTCAATTCTTTATTTTATGTAAGACCACTGGCCCATACACAGTAATATGCATTAACGCATTTAAATAGCATTACTGTAGGCATCTATTTAGATAGTAAAATGTGTTATGTCCTTATTCAGTAAAAAGTATCTTGTTTTTCTTTTTTAAACGCAGGTCAGAATCCGTGCATAAGGAGGAATGGAGACTGCTCCCACTTTTGTTTCCCTGTGCCCGTGTCGGGGGGCCTGGTACGGGTTGGACGACACTGCGGATGTCCCTACGGCATGATGCTGGGCAACAACCAGAGGACCTGTGAAGCGAACCCCGACGAGCCGAACCCCAATAGCTGCCAGAGCGGATTGTTCCAGTGCAGCAACGGCCGCTGCATCCCGCGAGGCTACAGATGCGACAAAGACAACGACTGCTTGGACAACTCTGATGAAGAGGAGTGCCCAGCTGGTGAGGATGTCTATTGGGATGAGAATCCTTTGTGGATCCTCGGAATTCCACAGATTTTGAGGCTCTTGGGTCAATCTTGTAAATCTGGCCATGGTCTGTGACCCATGGATTTGTCCTGTTTCAGCTGAATAAGCAATTTCCTTTTCTCATCTCTGTATTGAGCTATAACTTTCCCCTGAGATTACAAAATTGTTTAATATGATTTCATGTTCAAGTTGAAATATTTTGTGGGGATTTGTGAACAATACTTTTAGCATGAAATTGTACTCAAAAAGGTTTTGTATGTTGATCTCGGGGTCTGATAGGTATTGGAGATCCTGCAGTATGTACATCTGTTGATCATGACTGCTGGTGTTGCAGATACCACGTGTGCGTCCAGTCGCTTCCAGTGCGAGAGTGGCCGCTGTATCAGCCGTGTGTGGGTGTGCGACGGAGACAATGACTGTGGAGATATGTCTGATGAAAAGAATTGTCGTAAGTTCCATTTCCAGTTTCATATTTATTATTATTTAATTTTTTATTTGTTATAAACTTCAAATTAATATCTCAGAAAGATACAAACATTTTATAAATTGGTAAGTAAGTTTCATTTCCATTTTCAGAAATTGTTATTATTATTTTTATTGTTTTTTTTTCATTTCAAAATTAATATGCAGAAAAATATTTATATTTAATCAAGTAAAAGTACATATATTAATGTTTATGTACAAAAAAACTATTTTTTTTTATTATTAATTGCCTTTTATCTCAAGAAATCATACAATTCCATTATTTAGCTACTCTATACAATATTTTTTTCATCTGTACATTTTTGGTAATTTTTCAGCGGACAAGACATGCAATCCTATTGAGTTTAACTGCAACAACTCCCTGTGCATCTCCAAACAACTGCTCTGCGACACAGACAATGACTGTGGAGATGGCTCTGATGAAGGAGATTTTTGTGGTTAGTAGACAGTATGACTTTATTAAAAATGCATTAACAATTTTAATTACTAGACAACATGTTTTGTTCATTTGTATTAAAATTACAAATTAAATTTCTAGCTTCATCTTCATTGCCAAGCTGAAGTTCCAGATGCTAGAGAATATAATTTTGTAAGCTCCGTGCAAATGCCAGTGATGTCTGTTTCGTATTGTCATTTTAATTGTTGATTGGTTTAATTCCTGTACAGATGCCCACACTTGCCCGAGCAACTACTTCAAATGCAACGACAATCGGTGTATTCCGGAGAACCGTGTCTGCAATGGCGGCAATGACTGTTTCGATGGCAGCGACGAGAGGGACTGTCCACCGCTGAACTGTTCGGGGTCGCGGTTCACCTGCAAGACTGTCCGGCAGTGCGTCCTACGCAAGTATCGCTGTGACGGCGTCCCAGACTGTCAGGACGAGTCTGACGAACACGACTGTCGTAAGTTTTTGTAACCGAGCACCATGCTGATCCTGGGATTTGATCCCGAATTGTTGGCGTAACCCCGCTGGCCGAGACCAGTAGGAGCATCGTATATCACACCTGGCTAAATTTTTATGAAGTAATCATACCGCCTATTGCTGTCAATATTATTTATTTGAAAATAATTGTAAATGAGCAGCAGATGTTAATAAATGTTTGTAACATCCACCTGAATCCTGTTCAACAGACAACCATAACCCTACGAGACTAAGTCTCATTACATTCACAATGTGTTCACACATGTATTGCTATTCTTTTTCTGTAGAACAGATAATATATCTCAACCTAATCGCACATTTGTAGAACAAATACTATTATGATGTAACCAAGGACCGTGACAATCATGGGATTCGAAAACAATATGCTGGATTGTGAGTCAAATACTCTAATGACTGAACCAAAACCAGTAGGAACATCTTTAATTTTGCTGGATACAAAGACATTATATTTCTTTCTAAATATACTTTCTGTAATGTAATATACTTACTTTATGCACCTCTCTTGTAGCCACTCGCCCACCTGACGGTTGCCATGCCAACGAGTTGAAGTGTGGTGTTGGGGGGTGCATCCCGGAGAAGTGGAAGTGTGACGGCCAGGAGGACTGTGTTGACGGCACCGACGAGCCCGACTCCTGTCGTACGTTCATGTAATTATAGTCTTGGATGTATAGATGTAACAGACTTCTGTCATATGGTTGTACACTGTCCCCCCCATTGAAGCTGTCTGTAGCCACATTAATGTCATGTACTCGTATTGTATTGCCCTTGCCCATATTCCTTCACCTGATTGGTATTTTAATATCATAAGTATCTGTAATAGGAATTGTATCATTATTTGTTTACACACATTAAAGACTGCCTACCGAAAACTACCATATATCAATTATTAATTTCCATTTTCTTTAGACAGTACCAATATTCTAAAAATCAATATTTGAGAGTATTTTATTTTAAGAAAAACAAATTGCAAATTATTTAACCACTACAAATATTTCTTGTGCACTGTGGTATACCTTCTATTTGTTTAACATTCCAGCCACGCCTACATGTTTTGCAAACCGGTTCCGCTGTAAGAATGGGCGGTGTATCTTTAAGGGCTGGGTGTGTGACGGCGACGATGACTGCGGCGACAACTCTGACGAGGACCAGGACATGACGTGTCGTGAGTGTATCCTTCTTGAACCTCTTAATATGCTACGAGTATGTACTACTTGATAGTCGTTCGTGGATGAAATATTCCTGCTGTGACGTAAGGCAGTAATGATCAGGGTATCATTTCTCAAAGCTCTCTTATCTACTACGAGACCATAAGCACTCTTGTAGCAATCTCTAATACAAGGCGATCATGCACTTACAAGTCGTGATGTTAGTGAAAGATTCTAGAAATTGACTACAAACCCCATTAAAAAATAAAATAAAATAAAAAATACTTACAAGAGCGCCATGGACTAATAGTGGGTAAGAAAGGTTTGAGAAACGATACCCAGGGCAAGGAAGTAATAAAGATTCCTGTGTTATGATTACAGCGCCACCTCCGTTCACCTGTCCGGGTCAGTGGCAGTGCCCAGGTAACACACGCACCTGTATCAACGTGACCCAGGTGTGTGACAAGACGGAGGACTGTCCCGGCGGCCATGACGAGAGTCCAGTCTGCAGTGAGTATAGCAGCTACCACGTACTTTCAGATAATACCTGTCTGTGAGAAACTGTGTTTACTACGTGAAGCTCTACACTTGTGTTACGTATGACTATGATTATTCTGTAGGCACTGATGTATGGCAGGTATCATGGCACACTCATTTGGAAAGTATGACTTTCATGATGCAGGGTTGAGAATATTCCATGGAACTGTAGATATTTAGGCTCCAGTGTTGATCTCGTAAACCTTCCCGTTGCCTGCAGCCTCTGTGTATTCTGGATATATTCAGCTTAAAACCCAATATCCCATTCTGATTTCAACATATTTCATTATTCAATTTTCATTAGAATGTAATATCAGTTTCATTGATTCGTCGCCTATGGGTGAGATATTCCCGCTGCAACGTAAAGCAATAATTCAATCAATCAATCATTGACTCTAATCTTAAAATAATTTTTTAGTGCTACTTCAATCCACAACCAATCCATTGGTTCTATGTTGTGATACAATGTGTCAAGCTGTTTCAGTCATTGTATACCTTGACTGTTTGTTTTGCAGACACGGAGAGCTGCCGCTTCAATAACGGAGGTTGTAGCCACCGGTGTATTCAGACTCCGAGAGGCGCTGAGTGCCGATGTTCGCAGGGCCAGCAGCTGAACGGCACCAAAGTCTGTGTAGGTAAGATTGTATCACCGTACACTGCAGTAGCATGTAGGATTGTGATGTAGGACTGATGTAGGACTGTGATGTAGGACTGTGATGTGGACTGTGATGTAGGACTGTGATGTAGCACTGATGTAGGACTGTGATGTAAGACTGTGATGTAAGACTGTGATGTAGGACTGTGATGTAGGACTGTGATGTAGGACTGTAGGACTGTGATGTAGGACTGTGATGTACACTGCAGTAGCGTGTAGGATTGTGATGTAGGACTGATGTAGGACTGTGATGTAGGACTGTGATGTAAGACTGTGATGTAAGACTGTGATGTAGGACTGTGATGTAGGACTGCTACACGATGTTTCAGACAAGGATGAGTGCGCTGTGCCAGGAGCCTGCAGTCAGCAGTGTGTCAACACCAAGGGCTCGTTCAAGTGCGCCTGCCAGGTCTACTACACCCTGATGCCAGACAGAACACACTGCCACATAGACAGAAGTCAGTGAAAATATTACCACTAATCTCTATACTAATTCTTGACTGGAGTATTTCAAATGACATCTACACTTCTGATAATAGTCAAATTCTATTATGTTTTGTTGTCAGTGAAACCAATTCTTGTAGAAAATCTCATCACTAAACCAATTCTTGACTAAGTCAAATGACATCTCCATTCCCGATTATAGTCAAATATATTCTAATATTTTGTTGTCTTTTGATACTGTGATAAACAGGCAGTTATAAGGATACTTGAGTACATGGTACTACATTTGGACAATATTGACCCAGAGATTACAAAACCATTTATTTTCTTCGCATATCTGTGAAATATTACTGCTGCAATGAAAAATTCTATTTCACTCAATCCAAAACAAAATATTTTTGAGTATGATTTCATGGTCAAAATCAAATTTTATATGGGGATTTCTGAACGAAACCTTAAATGACTTATTACTCGAAAATGTTTCGTAATCCGGGGCCTGTTCTTACCGATTTCTTCATCTCAGATGCGTCTAACACTTACATCATGGTGGCCACCCAGCGTTCCGTCGTGCGGTCTAAAATTGACACAAAGCTGTTCGACGACCTACCAGTGTCTGGCTTACGATCACTGTCTGGAATCGACATGGATGTATGGAATAAGTTCATCTACTTCTCCGACACCGGGCTGAAGAAAATATTCAGGGCCACTATTAACGGAACAAACATGACAGAGGTTCGTACAGGCCCAAATGATTCAACATCTGACTTACAAAATTCAAAATGTAGTAGGTTTTAAATACAAAGATTTGTATAAGTGAAAGGTTCACACAGTGACATGCAGCAATAAATAAATCAATAAATAAAAAAATAAAAAAATTCAATAAATAACTAAATGATTAAATAAATATTAAATAAGAAAATAAAAAATTTGCTCTAAGAGCTACGTACCACCTGTACTATATTTGAACGTATGGATTCCTAGATAATAACGACTGGCATAGACATCGTGGAGGACATAGCGATCGACTGGATAGCCGGCAACCTGTACTGGACCGACTACCGCATGGAGACGGTGGAGGTGGCGCGTGTGGACGGGTTGTACAGGGTGGTGCTGTTCAGCGAGAATATCACCAACCCCCGTGGCATCGAGGTGGACCCCAGGGACGGGTTAGTAGTCTGCTGTTTGTCTGCTGTGTGTCTGCTGTTTGTCTGCTGTGTGTCTGCTGTTTGTCTGCTGTGTGTCTGCTGTTTGCTGTGTGTCTGCTGTGTGTCTGCTGTGTGTCTGCCGTGTGTCTGCTGTGTGTCTGCTGTTCGTCTGCCGTCTGTAATCCAGGCATGGCAATTTTCTGCTGATAAATTCCTGATGTATTTGTCCAGGGGTTGATGTATTTGTCCAGGGGTTGATGTATTTGTCCAGGGGTTGATGCATTTGTCCAGGGGTTGATGTATTTGTCCAGGGGTTGATGTATTTGCGATGGATGTGGCTTAGGGCCTGCAGCCCAGGCTGCCGATTGCTTTCTGCTGAAATCACAATCATCTGTTGCCATGCCCGTGTCCTTGTGGTAACATCCTTCAAACTATTAAGGCTACATGTAATTTAATTTTAAAGATACTTGGAGAAAACTGTGACACTGTAACTGATTATTCCTCAACCTGCAGCCTACGACTGTTGTTCTGGTCTGACTGGGGACAGAATCCCACCATACAGCGGTCCGGTTTGGACGGCAGTGAGCGTCAGGTGATCGTGTCCACGGACATCTACTGGCCCAACGCCCTGACACTGGACTACCCCACCCAGCGCCTCTTCTTCGCCGACGCCAGGATGGACTTCCTGGGATCCTGCGACTACGATGGCGCCAACAGGAGAAAGGTCTTTGCCAATGACCATGTGAGTACACACTGGTAGTATTGGTGCTATGTTGCTAGATGTGCTGGGTTATATAGGAGTATAGTAAACCCCTTGATACCACTCTTGTAGCACTATCGCCCAGGGAATAGGATCATGACCTGTGCTTCATGAAAGGGTTGTTCTGTAGTCCTGGCAGAAATCTGGGCATATACCATGCTTTTACTATTTTCTTGAAAAATATCCTAATAAATTTTACAGCAGTAATATTTGTTGTGATAGAAATCCTGATTGTCGATCTATTAACGAGAGGTCTGTAAAAACTGTATATTCCTTGTATTAGTTGCCATGTACAGTATGTAATGTCTCTGTCCTCTGTACTGGCAGTTCCTGCGACATCCGCACGCCCTCACCATTATGGAGGACTGGCTGTACTGGACAGATCGGGCGGCAAGTCACGTGTCGCGATGTAACAAGTTCGACTGCACCAACAGAACGGTGGAAGCTGCCAGTATGAGTCGTCCGCTGGGCATCGTCGCGTATCACGAGTCTCGACAGCCCAGGAAGATGGGATACCCTCCGGCCGTCAAGTCAGGTATGCTGTGTAGTCACTGCCATCGGTTCATCAGCACTAGCTGTGGGTCTTCCTGGAATGCCTGGGATCAGATACTGCAATACAGACTTTTACTAATTGAGCAAGCCAAACGTACCAATTGTGTAATGATTAATCCCCATCTTCAACCATGTATGTGGCATAAATATAATTATATGTTCAATGGATTATTAATTTTAGTGAATCTACGTTTAACTATTTCTGTTTGTGTTCAGTCAGTAATCCGTGTGACGTACACCCGTGCAGCCATCTGTGCCTCCTG
>JAUTBQ010078094.1:0-16646 GCA_032361185.1 Lepetodrilus ovalis
AATGTTATCACCTGGGGAATAACATTGTTCTCCACCTGATGTTATCTCCAGTGTGAGCTAGTTTTGGGTGATAAATGAATATATACTTAAACTTGGAGATTGTCAACAATATATTTTGTCATTAATTAATTGTGTTAATTATCACATCTATCACACCTACCACTTTCTACTTCAAATCATTCAGAAGAAAGTCGTATACATCAAGAAGACTTCAGAAATCTTGAGGACCAAATACCACAACGACATCCCTGAAAGTGTTGAGGAGCTATGCAGGTTGCCCGGGGTGGGGCCCAAGATGGCACACCTAGTGATGAAGTGTGCGTGGAACGTGATGTCCGGGATCGGAGTGGACACGCACGTTCACAGGATCTCTAACAGACTCCACTGGCATCAGAAGCCTACCAAACATCCCGAGGAAACCAGGAAATCTTTGGAAGATTGGCTTCCCAGGTAAGTTGAAACATACCCGTAAAAAAACCCATCTTTATTACCCCAGGCAAGGCAATTTTCTGTTAATCCACAGACATCTGCTGCATTTTGGCCAGGTGTCAATATATTTGCTTGAGACCCATATCCTCCTAGACGTCTTTTCTGTTGATATCGTAATCGTCTGCTGCCATGGCCGCAGTAAAGAAACTAGTCAGGTTGGATGTCATTATCAGGGTTCCAGACTAACATTTTGAGTTACTTGCCCGCAGGGATAGTCAGGTACCAAAGCATCTATTCTATATATTCAAAATTAGGTTGCCCGCATAGAAATTTAACTGGCCCCTGTACATCGGGCATACCTTAGTCCAGAGCCCTGCATTATACAAGAAAAATTATTATTGGTGAAATAAATACTGGTTGAGACATTTCTTGACTACTTGCTGAAGGCAGACTAGACAGCAACACAATACCAGGGCTGTGTTCAGTCTGCACTACATTTCACTACACTAGGCTACGATTCTACAAAGTAGTGGCTGGGTGATCAGGTACAAAGTAAAATAAAAACAAAATGGTTCACGCATTCGTGTAGTCCATGCACTTCAATCTTTGTGGGTTTCCTACAAAGCACTACATGCTTCAAACCCATAGCAAAAGGTACTACGCATGCTGGCTGAACGGCTTACGTAGCACCACATTGTATGATGTAGTGAAATGTAGTTTAGGCTGAATGCACCACTGATAATGGTATATGCATGAAAAAAGTCTTCATTAGCAGCTAATAATATTGACAGAAGTGGACATAAAATATTCTTGTAAATTAAAACCCTACAGTCACCGTCTGTTTCCCTAGGTTAATGTTCAAATGTATGTTTTAGAACTATATTAATACATTCCATGATGTATAGGTGTCACTTGGGCCGAAATCCAATAAGAGCACAGCATATCATCACGTGACTACACCATACAACCAATCACAGTGCCACATTTGACCATGTGACATCTCAGTTATTGGAAATTCCATGCTAGTCTACTACCAATGAGTTTGGCTACTGATATCTGAATGTGCATATTCATTTCTACAGATTTGAAAATCTTTGTGTATACGTTTCCTTTTCAGGGATAAATGATATTTCAGTGGCATTTTAACCCTCTCCCTGCTGCAGGCAACCAGAGATGCCCTTAAGAGATGTGTCTGTGGATAATCCAGCAGGGAGAGGGTTAAAAACAAATATTTTTAAATTATGCAATTTTTAAACAAATCGTGATACACACTTGATTTACATCATTATCTACCCATTATAGTATGTTGTAGAATGCAAATATCCTGTGTTTCAGTCTATCGTGGCATTACCCAGCAATATTGAGTGTTAGGTGTGCCAGCTAAGTGACTGTTGCACAATCAGTAGGTCTAACAGTTGGACACCCGGCAGTGTGAACCATCGGCTACAACACCAAATCCCACTATTGTGATGAGTGCCGATGTTGCAGTTCTGCCACGTGACTATATGACATCAGTGATACAGCCATTGAATAATGAATGCAGGGGGTTTGCATCCATAAAGTACATATGAGATTGTCCTTATAATTGTATGAGAGGGTGTGGGTGTGTGTATGTGTGAGAGATGGATGGATGGAGGGCATTTTCGGTTATATAATCCTCGGCATGTAAATAAGTGCATGCGTAGCATCGGCCCACAATTGGCTTCACATAGTTGTCGGGTGCATGTTGTCGTCAGGATGAAACAGTCCTGCGACGATGTTGCATAGGCCATACATGTTATACACATTCATATATTTTAATAGGCAACGATAGACCTCGTTGTGTTGGGTATGACGAGGACCTCACGGTCAGGCATATATTGCTTGACTGTGGACTTTGCCAAACCGCAAACATTTATTTACCAAGGTTACTATGCACCTTATTTGATCCTATGGAGATTCAACTATGTGGAAAGTTTTAATTAATTTTACATTGCTTCATCATTGTCTTTTATTTATTTATGTTCTACATGTTGCCCTAAACTTTTTGGCATGATTTTTCATGCTCGTTTTATTATCATACATGTCTAATTAATAATTATATTAATTAATATTGCCGTTGTAGCCTATGGGTGCACTATTCCCTATCCAACTTAAAGTAGCATGTGTAGTGAGTACTCGCTGCGATCAATTACATGAGATAATCCTACTTGCGCCCATGCCCTAACCTTACAAACTACATAGCAGTTCACTGGTTATGTTTGTTGCTGCATCCATTTTTTGATTCATTAGATCACACAAAATACACATGTCTTTGCTTCTAAATATGAGCTAAGTTAAATATTACAAAATTATGCACTTGTGAGAATCTCCAATACTGAGCAATAGATTTGGGACACAAGCAAGAATATTCCACATTTTAGATACATAGATCCCATAGATCATAGTCTATCATAGTCTAAATTTTCCCCATTTTTTTTTTGGTTAACTATCTAATGTTGGGGAAAAAGTGCATCAGAAAATAACAACTTTAGGCGTACAAATCAGCATAAGTAGTCTCAAATAGAAATTTGTTTGTCCGTATGCATTTAAAACAGTTTTGATAGTCATTTGTGGAGAGCATTTTCATAATAATATGCTAATATTAATATAGCACAATTATTGATTTTACTTACGAAATTGTAATAGAAAAAAATCGCGGCAGTGGACTGTTTGGCTCTGGTCAAAATCTGAAAATGGCCTGCTGTTCTTTGCTAGGGAATGACAGATTAGGAATAACTTTGTAAGCTTGTCTGTCACACCTTTGTTCATGCCGTATATCATTCTGTAGGCGATGGTAGACAGAGGCTTGTCCTTTTCTTGTTGTAAAAGCTCAGCCTTTCTGTGGTTATCAGATTGTTCATGGTGGTTTATCAAAGTTTCTGGCTTTCAAGATGATGTACATCCCTTCTACTTTATGAAAACATTCCATTGCTTAACCCTCTAGGTATCCTTTCACGAAGCTCTCTTATTTACTAAGAGACTGGTGGCGCTCTCTTAGCAGTGTATTAGCTATCGGCAAAGATGGCGCTGTCAGTCTCTTAGTAGATAAAGATAGCTTCGTGAAAGGATACCCAGATCATGAATTCTCTCTCTGCTTTTCTCGAGCGACAGGCGTCCTGTCCTTGTTCCATACATTGTTCTTTGTACTGCTAATTCAGGGTTGAAATATTCAATCAAAACTCATCATATTCTTACAGGCATAGTAGAGAAGAGAACAAACACAATGCAGTTCATAGCATAGGGGTTATTATTTCAGACATGAAATCGTACAGTTACACAAATGAAGACAATATTTTTATGACATTATATGACATAAGCATTATGGTATCATGTAGTCAGGAGCTTTAATGAAGATTCTCCTGCTGGGTGTTCTTCGCATAAAATCCTCTTCCAGTTACATTTCCCATGATTAAACATAAAACATGTAAGTTATCGTCAATGATAGTTTCTGAACTATTTGCATGATTAATGTCGGGATATATTAGTGCAACACATGTTAATTAGAAAGTTATTCAACATCACATTGCCCGGTAATGCTAATCTACCAGGCATCCCTCTTCACGCACTTCAAATCTGCAGTCCTAAACCTTGAATTTCTCGTTATGCTTTCAAATGTCGAAGTGACTTGGCTTGGGCAATACACTGGATAAAAAGTATCCACAGTCGCCTTTGATCTGATTAATGCTAACCAGGCATCACCCTCGACGCACTTCAAATCTGCAGACCTAAAACTTGAATTTTCAATGAACAAATTGGTGGTATCACTAATTGAAGTGTCTGTCTCTGGGAATGCTTCAAGTGACATGGCTTGGGCAATGCACTGGGTAAAAATTCTATCCGCAGTCACCTTTGATCTGATTATGGTCGTTATGAAGCTGTCGAGGAGACCTAAAACATCCAAAACATCCTTTAGAATGGCTGGAATAGCAGCAGCAATGTTTGCGAAGGTATCCAATAGCGAATCGTTTTCAAATTCCAAAATTAAATTGTTGACGGTGATGTCTTGCTGAGAAATAGCCTCTTCAATGTTCTTTGGCATCTTCGCATTGTCGTTTTGTTAGCAATCTCAGCAGGGTACCATTAGTACCATACTCGTCAAAGAACTCTTGGCCACCTCATACCCATGTTATTGCAGATATATTGCCTTGTTTTTGATATCTTTGACTTGGCTTGGTCATCTTTTAGTTCTTGGTTGTGCAGACTGGGTTATTAACTGAAAAGTAATAAATGGCAGTAAATACCTAGAAAAATTATTGGCATAATCTTCGTAATGGCTCTATCTTTTCCCAATGTTCAGACAAGCATTTACACACGCATGCACACAGAAGCAATAAATCCATTAAAAAAATATTGATACTGCCTCGTTATATTCATCCAAACACTCTCCTCTCTCACATCGCCACCATATTGTTTGAGTTAATCGTACTTTTACGTATATAAAGTCCAGAGGACTTTTACATTTTAATCCAAATTATTGAAGTTCATTATGAGACTTACTAGTAATAGTTAACAACTTTTTAAGATATATGAATGAAAAGATAATAATTTTATTAAAAGATAATATTACACCTCAAAGAAATTTGTCCCCATACCCGTAATGCTAATCTACCGGTAACTAAGTTACTTAACAGACCGTTACTAGGCGTTTCCCATTAACTCCGGCCCAGCGGAGCATATACAATTGATTGTCATCTGTACGTAGTGACAGCACACTACGAATGTGACGAAATCAATCTCAAGACTGGTGACGTCACAATACAAATAGCATCATAGTTGTAAACATGTATGGAAAACTTTCATGGAAGTTTGGACAAGCTTGTTGGCGTAATATAACAAATAGTACATGTCACTTCCGGCTCTGTCAGTTTATGGACTGGTCAGTCACCGAGAAATGTTAGATGGACTGATGTACTTCGGTCCATCTAACATTTTTTGGTGACTAACATAGAGCCCTCAGTACCATGTACTATTTGTTAAATAGTAACATTTAGCTAAAGGTTGTTACCAGATATGGGCCCTGATCTCAGGCTGTACAACTTTGATCTCTGACAAAATGTCCAATTTTCAACGTTTTTCTTCTATCATCTGACATTAGATCATTTATTGTCCTTACTCACCATTGCCCTTGGTAACTATATCCAATAGAAAATGGCCATTGAATGGTGTTACCATTGTATTTGTTTCTGGAGTTCATCGGATTTCCCCATGCAAGACAGCAAATCTTCGTTTCCATTGTCCAATTCCCCTTTCCACAGCACTACGTGTGGTTTTATTAGCCCTGATAAGAGTAAAATCAAGGGTTAGGGTATAACAATTATAACTTTGGGCATGTTTTTGTCGACAAATATCATAGTGGTCGAGTTATTTCCCTTTAGAATCTGTGAGCAACATTGAAAAGGAAAGCATCTTTGCTTACATAGTTTTGAGCGTTTAAGTATTACCTGTTATGCTCGCCTGTGCTCCGGCCTGGGGATTCATGTATGGAGTCAACAACCATGGATGGCAGGGATATCCATTGTCTCCAAGCTGGCAGCACCCACGTGGAACCCGTCCTTGTTCCAGTTGACGTACAAGTGTGATGCTTGAATATGGGTCCGGTCTATCATGCCGACAAGTCATGGGAAATTGGCAGCAGTCTGGAATATATTTGTGTTGATTGGTGTCTCTTTTTTTTTTTTATCTTGGTGATTTACAGTTCTATTCCACACCAATCTTTCTGCCTGCCGTGCTGATAGTAGTATCTCTGCTTGTGCTACGGTTTCCAGAAGCCCAAATAAGCAATAGCATATTTAGTGCAGTTAGTTCCTTTATAATACATCCAAAAGAACTTCACCATTCTCAGCATTCGTTGTCCATTACCCATTGAGAATGAATCATTATGAATGAATCTCAACAAACCAAGGGTAAGGCACATTCTCGTGTAATCAATGGTGGCTCGTGTAATCAATGGTGGTAGATTTTCTATCCTTGTCTTTGCTGCCACTGCTGTCGTGTTCATGGACTTCAGCTTGATGCTTTCTCAGACACTTCGGCTTTACGTAGACTTTCCCACAATATGTACATCAACACTTGTTTGACTGTGGTCCATTTACAGGGAGACAAGGAGTATCTGGACTGCAGTAATCTTAACAGCTTGATGCAAAATGAACTTTTTCATCTCTTTGGCATCTCCAATTGTTCCAGTGTACTGAGGTTGAGGCTCAGAATTTATGTCAACCATGTCAAAGTGGTGGAGATCCACGGCGATGGTATAAGCTGTAGTCGGCGGATAAAGATTTTCAGAGGGTATTTTAATATACTAGCACTAATAAAACTGGTGGAAATCCAGACTAGTCAAGCAGTACACATGCATGCAAGTCATATTAGTGAAAGAATCTAGAAATTGACTCTAAACCCCAAATCAACCAAAATTATACCCATCAGTAGAATATATTAAAAATAATTTACTTTCACCCTCATGGGTAGTCTATTTAGCACGTAACAGGTCATGTTCTCCAACGAATTGGTGTTGAGCACTTGCTGGTTATAAGAAATAAATTAAAGAGGCAATACTCGTAACCCTGGGGGTGTACGGTACAAAAATACCCACACCTCTGACTTATCTCTTCCTCATGATTACAATACTGCTAGTAACATCCGGTTATGCTACCTTTGACATGTACTAAATCTTAATACACATAACATTGCTATTAAATAATAATTATACAAATAATATTAGTTAAATTAATACACATAATTATAATACACATATGCATGCCATACATTCGTCAAAATACAGGCTTAATACATTGACAATATTTCACGACTCTCTCAAACTAACAAGTCATGATATAAGTGAAAGAATCTTGAATTAAGATCTAAACTTCAATTTAATTTATTTTTAAATCTTTGGAAAGTAAATTGAGATTGGACTTTTTCTGAGCTATACAAATACAAGCTGGACATTTATGCTGTGGTATTGTTTCCTATTCACATAATTGTGTTCTCCAACTGATGGGGCCTAATACGTCACATTAAATAGAAGCTGGACATTGATGCTGTGATAATGTTTTCTGTTTACGTAATCATGCTCACCAACTGATGGGGCCTGTATTCTTACGTGTGTGCCATCCACAACCCTAACAACACCAGAAAATCCTGCCACCTGGGAACATTATTATTTATAACATGGGTCATGCTATTTTATGTTGCAAATAGAACATAATGACTTAACAATTGGGTGGGTGGAGAATTAATTTATATTTTTACTGGAGGGAATACTATATACCACTTCATACTACTCGGGGAAAAGTCTTATTTATCATAGACACTGAGGTGTCTATATTACCATTACTTAGCAGGACGCAAGGTTTTAGTAAGTACACCTGATGGAAACTGTCTTTTTTCTCTCCTATTTCCTGCGGCTGACTGGGGAAGTGGATGAACTGCTAGACTGCTCGGCGATGCCAGATCTAGAACTTGTGATACGATGGCAGACTCTAGGTTGTGATAACCCCAAGTCGTCCCCATTGCACAATTGCATTTGTCCTGAAATTGGAAAATAATGTAATTACTTACTCACTGTTAGATTTAGAATAGAATAATTAATGCAGATAAAGATCTACATCTTGGCGTATCATGTATACGTGTACACCCTAGTATTTATGAAGTCGTGAAACATTTCCCATAACCACTTTACAGTATATATTAAAGACGCTTTATTTTCCCATTGAACATTACTAACATCATGACATCAGCTGATAATATTATTTGTCAACAATTTGATGATGTCTGTAGAAAGTAGCATTACATTATATTTTTATATCTGTTGTGAGGTATCGCAAAGTAATCACAACCTTGAGTTCAGCAGGAATTGCGTCGTTGCGGCGAGTCGCCGGTGTCGGGTCGACCCACAACAAATCCGTTATGAACAACATTCCTCTTCTATTGAAACAATAGCTTTTACGCAGCTCATGGTTATTGTATTGCGCAAAAAGAATCTCCTACCCCTGATGTCTCGCCACCATTTTGGTTGAGTTAATCTCAACTTTTAAATGTACATTTTAATCCAAATTATTTAAGTTAATCATAACTTTTGAGACTTGATAGGAAAAGTTAAGAACTACTTTGTTGATTGCGTTGTCGTGCTCGTCTACATTGTCTTCAACTTCAACAATACAGCCTTTTATCTCAGTTATGTCACTGATATAGAGTTTATTGAAGCTGGTAAACTCATTTTCATTTGTAGTATCGTGTCAATAATTCTCGTTTCCGATTCAAGAATTAAATCTTCAGTTGAATTCTCGTTTGCGGCATGGTTTGTTATTATTTTTCGAAATATTTCAAATGTATTTCTTCAATAAATGTATATAAGGTTTCACTCACAATTATCACACTTTAGCCAATATAAACACTAAGTTTAGGCAATGTTCATAGATTTATTCTGTGCGTTAGCGGGATCTCTTCATGTTCACGTCCTCTCACCAGCCATGTGCAACCGGTCATGCTATTTTATGTTCCAAATAGAATATAATGACTTGACAATGGGGTGGGTGGGGAATTAATAAAAAAAATTACAGGATGGAATACTATATACCACTTCATACTACTCAGAAAAGTCTTGTTTATCACAGACACAGACCATAACTTATCAGGATGCGAGGTATAGTAAGTCCACCTGATGGAAACTCTTTTTTCCCTCTTATTTCCTGTGGCTGACTGGGGAAGTGGATGAACTGCTCGACTAGAACTGGAGAAGTGGATGAACTGCTCGATCTAGAACTTGTGATACGATGCCACTGACGCTAGGTTGGGACATTGCACAATTGCATCTTTCCTTAAATTGGAAAATAATATACTTACTTATTTATACTCAATGTTAGATTTAGAATAGAAGAATTAATGCAGGTATAGATTTAGAATAGAAGAATTAATGCAGATGTTTGTTGGGTTGTGAGGTACCGCAAAGTAATCACAACCTTGAGTTCCGCAGACATTGCGTCGTTGCGGCGAGTTGCTGGTGTCAGGTTGACCCTCAACAAATCCGTAACATACTCAATCCATCTTCTGTCAAAGCGATATCTTTTCATCGGCTCGTAGTCAATATATTCGGCGAAAATATCTCGCCTGTCACGAAATACTCTACCCTGACGTCTCGCCGCCATGTTGTTTGAGTTAATCGTAACTTCTTCAGAGGACTTTTACATTTTAATCCAAATTATTTAAGATAATCGTAACTTTTAAGACTTGAGTTAATAGGAAAACTTAATAACTGATATTCAGTTTTATGAATGAAAAGATAATAATAATTAGAGTTGATCGTAACTTTTAGCTAAAAGTTGTTTATAAATACGAGTCCAATGTTATTAGTCCATAACCGTAATTCATATGAGATACAACATTTTTGTTTTAACTATTGAGTGCATCAGTAAATAACAACTTTTGGGTGGATAAATCAAGCATAAGTAGTCTTGAATAGAAATTTGTTTAACTGTTACATAGGTCAGCCAGTGATAGTATGCCTTTAATAGGTATCCATATATACTGGAGTATTCAAGTTGTATTCAATGCAATTTAGATTTTAGAAGACAAGTATGTTGTTTACATTTTGTAGAATGTTATTAAACATTCCATTCTGACAATTTCATTCCAACAATATACGCTGAGAAAAAATACAAGTGCATTCATTAATGGATAATAATTAATGTATCATATACAGTAGTCAATGATTATTTAAAGTTAATTAAGCTATAAATGATTAATGATCTATGATTTAGAAGAGATATCAAATCAGAGTTTTCATTGTTGGACATGTACTTACAATGTTGACACGTAGTGGGCTTCACCAATGACGATTGCCTTCAAATACTTCCTTTTCTCCAGAATAATGATCAAGTCACGATTGTTTCCAAAGATAGTTTCCGGATTAGTAAATATAATATCTTGCCTCTCCTCTAAGGTTGTGAATAGTCATTCGTTGAATACCTAATGATAAGTCTTTGTCCATTGAATTTGCATTAGTGTCTTCCATATAGGCCTGGGGTCATCTTGCTGTGCCAGAGCCTATTGTTCTACACAGAGTTTGTCAATGTACAACAAAAGGGTCATAGAATGGTGTAATTATTTAAAGGTTCACCACATTGCAGAGAAAATGCAGTGAAAACATTGTTAAATGTGAAGATTAAAGTACAAGCTTATGTACATGCTATGTGTATTATGTAATCAGTGATGCAAGAACACTCAACAGAATAAGCTTGTTAGCATCACTTAACTTTACTGACACTTCGTTACTACATAGTTACCAATGAATTCAGATATATCAATTAATCCCATACTAATCCCATACGGCTGACTAAGATCAAACATGTTGGCTCTTGCAAGGACTTATTTACACACACACTCACAATTTGACGATTAATATTTAACTAGTCTATGGTATTTACAATATTCAGCACAATATTGAATTTAATATCAAAATACATCATCTGCTACACATTGAAACACTGCGTGTCAGGCGAGATTGCTCTAGCCATAAAGGCAGCTGGATAGGAAGGGCGACTGCATGGTTGGGGGTCACTCCTGGGGACCCATCAGTCCATAAAGTAAACAATTAAACGGACAGTTACAAGATACCCTGATGAATAGATAAGAGCAGACATAGATCCTGTCTGTGAGTTCTGCAGATTTGAACAGACCCTGTTCCCAAGAAAATCTAGACTTGCTTTTGTCCATAGGAGATATTTCGAATACTAGTAGGAGTATTAGAGAACAGGGTTTGTGGGAGAGACTAACCCAGCCCTTCAGATAACCCTAAAGGTAAAAAAAAATGGGAGTTTTGAATGGGTGAATGTGGCGCAGAATCAAGTTCACAGCTCCAACTGATGAGTCAATCCCAGAATTATTGCCTTAGCCACAATAAAGTGTTATTGGAAGTGTGAGGTGTTGCCCCATTTTGCTGAAACCATTGTTCCTCTTTATAGATGCCCCTATGTCAGCCAAATGTTGCCCCAAACATCCTAAGTATCACTGTAGGCAGTAGGCAGCGCTCAGTGTTCACCGTGACAGACATACAGTGTTCACCGTGGCAGACATACAGTGTTCACCGTGACAGACATAGTGTTCACAGTGACAGACATACAGTGTTCACAGTGAGAGACACACAGTGTTCACCGCGACAGACACACAGTGTTCACCGTGACAGACATACAGTGTTCACCGTGACAGACATACAGTGTTCACCGTGACAGACACACAGTGTTCAACGTGACAGACACACAGTGTCCACCGTGACAGACACACAGTGTCCACCGTGACAGACATACAGTGTTCACCGTGACAGACATACAGTGTTCAACGTGACAGACACACAGTGTTCACCGTGACAGACGTGACAGACACAAGGTGTTCACCGTGACAGACGTGACAGACACACGGTGTTCACCGTGACAGACACACATTGTTCACCGTGACAGACACAGAGATGTAACATTGAGTTGGCGCAACACTCACTCGATTTAAAGAGTTTGAACCGTTGGGGTTACCTGAAAGCCCGGGGTGTACTACAACAATCCCCAGACAATCGGTGACTTGAAGACAGCAACCACAGCCAGGATAAGTGCACCCCCAGTTAGAGGGATGATATTTGCAAGTGTGCAAGTGTACCTCCATTGCCAAATGGGTCATTCGGAACTTATTTTGGAGATAACATAAAAGTAGGACCTTAATATGACCTACGAACGGGAGACTTTGTGGAATGATCGTGTACAGACTGAAGTTAAAGTGCACCAAATATGAGATAATATGCACATGCACAAGTTATTGACAATTTTGTGGGTGGCATTTTGTTTGGGTCACCTTTTAGTACAACGAAATAAATATGGTTTAAACGTATCATGTTTAAAATATATAAACATCTGATGTTGTACAGTATATCTCGCATATAACGTACTTATTGGGACCGGCTATTTGTGTCTGTTATATACGAAATCCGTTATATGCATATGCCGTAATTAGCGTTAGACGTGACCGGAACTTCAGATTCATTAATTATAGGCGAGCGTCCGGTTTGTGCGAGGCCGCTATATGCGAAGTCTACTGTACTTTTATATAAACAAAAAATAGTTTTCTCCGAATAGATGACGTACAATGTAACATAATATTATAGCTATACAATTTTGCTAATGTTTCGTCATACTCGCACCTCAGAGGTACTTATTACGTTATCATTTCACGGTATATCCCTGGCACACATCTATAGGGGAAACCCTTGCATTACAATACTTAACATTACAATTTCAGGGCCGTAGCTATCCGGGGGGCAGGGGGCAATTGCCCCCCTAATATTTTGAAGATATATATATATATGCCAATGCACCTAAACCACATTACAAAATAGACACGATTGTGGGTATTATTTCTATAGTTACCACCATGCCTAAATTTCGAAAATGTCGGGGAACAAACACCCAGACTACACTAGATATCATTCTGTTGTTCTTTGCTATAGATATCATGAAATTGTATTTTATTATGTCTACATTTTAAAAGTTTCGTGAGCATGCTACCGAAATCCCACCGGATAACGGGAGCGAACAATGTTAATATTTCCTCTGTAGACACTTGTAAGGAAATCTTATTTTATTATTCTTATATTTAAAATTTTCCGGTGCTGAAACTTTGGTGAAAAAAATATGTCAGTATCTTTACTGATGCTGAGGAATCACATTTTGTAATACCCAGATTTCAAAATTTCGGAGAGCATAACCCCACAAACCGCATTAGATAACATTGAAATTGTGGGAATGTTTTTTCTATAGATACCAGGAAATCGTACTTTGTTAAGCCTACATTTCGAAAATTTCGGGACAATACTTGTTTTGTTCTCTAGCCCCCTGGAAATTCATTATGGCATAATATTTACAATTCCTTCAGAGCGTGCCTCCGTCGGAACCAGTAGATAACTAATATTAGTAATAATCACTACTGTTTATGTTTACCGTAATAGCGCAGGATATTGCATATTGCATGCCTCCCGAACATGTTGCCCCCCCTCCTCCAAGGAAAAAAAAGTTATCTACGGCCCTGCATAATAATGTTGGAAAAGAAATACCCAACCCAAACGTATTGTTGTTGTAATAAACAGTATTGTCCATATGGTGATGCTTAGCCATAATAGAAAAAGAAGAATTAATAAAAAAAAATATATGAAATATTGTGTCCATGTGCAGAGCATAGATATTGAAACTGTTCATCAACGGTATTCATATGGCTGAGTAACTTCCATATTCGAGAAATTCCCCTTTGGATTTTTTTATATTGATACTCCTCTTTAAACTATGCCAATACCCTGTAGGTATAGTCTCACCATTATTTCTCAGAATAAAACAGTTTTAACTTTAACTTCAATAAAGATCACATTTTCATGCATGGGTAATACATTCGTGGTATCATATTCTACACGGGCAAAGAAACATTGCTAATACGTTAAACTTTGGACATAGTAATTCTGTTGAGGGATGTTACAAAAACAGCTTAGCAACAATGTCATGTAATATCACTATTACAATACAAGTGTATGTTTAATGTAACTTATTATGGTGCCTAACAATGCCTATCCCATCCTCACATCACAGAGGTACTGATGACGTTATCACTTTACGGTAACCCTGGCACACATCTAGAGGAAAACTCGCGCAAACAGCCAACCAAAGAAATCATTTCCGCTGTAAAAATTATCCAATGAAATAGCGTATATTATTCCTGCTAGTAAATTGCTGGTCACGTACTTCTAGTCTACGTTGAAATTACGTCCATTTGCTTATGTTATATTTGTTATTGATTGGTCACTAAACATGGTTATATTTTTCGCTTCTTGGCTGTTTGCGCGAGTTTTCCCCTATATGTCTGCCAGGGGTATCGTGAAGTGATAATGTAATACGTACCTATGTGGTGCGAGGATGTGCCTACTCTCTCTCGCCAGCTCGTACTATTCAGCGTCACTTTGTGGAGAGAAGAACGTTCAAACAGATCGCCCTGTGTAGCTACCATGTTACCTGTTTGTTCTATTATAATATATACTTTATTCAACGTTGTTGATGTCCATGTCTTCGTGTAAACACTCCCGCCTGCGATTGTATGCGTAAATGCATTCTACATGTATTTTACTAGGCCGAGAAACTCTGACCATGATATATGCGATCATGCAACTGTAGTATTGGAGGTAGAGAATCTCTACCTAGTATTGTACATGCTGTAGTGAAAATTATAGACTTCTGTTCTTTCTACATCGCGACGAGAGGGATTTTGGACGAGAAAGATTGGTATATACCACAGTCATATTACTCGTGCGATCACTTGCACGTGGAAAAAAATAACTAAAGTCTTTCAACGGTTCAATCAAATTGGACTAAAAGCTGACAGACCAAGAACTGTAAGGTCAAGGTCATGACGGCTCATAATCAGCATCGACGACTCTGACGTCAATGTAGGTCACGCACAGTGGTGGCACATTGAAGGATGTCGACATGTGTAGTTGTTAGAGCATATCAGCTGTTCGGTTAATCTACCGATAACTTTCGGCGACAGCATTTCTATGTTATATATTAGCAAAACCAGGAAATAGCAGAACGTTCCATCTTCTGACGGGAGCAGACTGACCACCTAGTATTAGGAGAACCAACAATTTCAAGAACGGCCTAACAGTTCCGACAACTATTGTAAGATGAATAGCGTTTCATACCGAATGAAGTTATCAGATGATTAACAATGTCAAGTAGTACTTACTCGTACACGGTCGATTGTGCATGTTGGCTATTGCAGCAAATGGTTGTCACTTCCGATGTTAAACGTTATCAATAACTTTATCTAATCTTTGTAAAGACCTTCCTGGTATTAAAATTAATGTTGGAATTTTGCCAATATGGTTATTTCGCAAATTTAGCATTTGTTACGTAAGATCATGGTCCTGTAACACTGTAGCGTATCGTACTAGCGTATGTCAGCGTATGAAATATATCACTAATACGCTGGTATTCGCTGCCATACGCTCGAGGTACGTTAGGCATAGGTTGTATACGTTTGAAGAACGGTGGCATACGCTAGTATACGTTGGCATATGGAAAGGTAGAAAATTACTTTGATGCATGTATAAAAATTGTGTGCGTACTCCGACGTATGGTTAATACGCTAAGCATACGTTAGGCAGACGCTGAATACGCTAGACGTACGTGACTCCTAGGTCGAGTATGCTGGTCGTAAGCTGACATACGCTGGCATCAAGGTGTATGCCTGACTATTGAGTAACGTAGTTAACGTACAACTAGCGTATTGCCAGAGTTTTGAGAAATTGTGCATATAGGTTCCCATTTCGAGTTGCATATGAAAATTCATGAACTAATTTCATACGCACAAGAATCCCTTGAATACTTACCGTATTTAACCTATGAGTAGCGTATGAGTAGCGTATGTCAGCATGTGACCAGCGTACATTACTTATACACTATCATTGCGATAGCAAAACGCTAGCTATACGTTACACCTTCATGCCAGCGTATGTCAGCGTACGACCAGCGTACTCGACCTAGGAGCCACGTACCTCTAGCGTGCCCCTAGCGTACCTCTAGCGGATTCAGCGTATGCCCAAAGTATGATTTAGGAGATAAACGGTTCCTATTGCAAATTATTTTCAGAAAGGTTATCGTCGTTTAACCAGGTGGGAATTCATTTAATGCAGACGTTTATCGAAATTGTACCATAATCGATAACTTCGTAAATTTTAAACCGAACTATTTTGTTGGACGAATTCTAGCTGCAACACGGCAATATCCAACATGAAAATAAACTGGTAGCTTATTAGTGCGACGAACTTGTCTTTTCTTAGTTTTCCGTCTATCAGACTGATTGTTCTTTAACTGGCGCCCAGTCGTAGCCCATTGTCGATTGTGACGCAACACACGTTAGTTTGACGGCTAGTATGCAAGACACGATCAGTAGTTTCGCAGGTCAAATATCTATTGGGCAAATTAAGCGTTTCATAGTAATTTGTAAATCGCTCAATTAAGGAATGACGTCATAAAGCAAGTGGCTTCTGACGTCATTGGGAATTTGCTCACGTGAAACCACTTGCCTTCATGAGGCCATAACGCAAGTGGCTTCTGACGTCATTCCTTATATTGACAGTCAAATCTAACAAAACACAACGTTTTATCACCATATTTAAT
>JAUTBQ010078205.1:0-16644 GCA_032361185.1 Lepetodrilus ovalis
AAGCACTTCTTTGATATTTCCATACTTCTCTTTATAGTAAAGTCCATCTATACCATTACGCCCAATCTCACCCTCTATCTGTTTCCATCCTGTACCTGTATAGAACTTGTGCATCACACACTCTGCACTGGCACCGTTTATGATATTGAGTCTACCTTGGATCTTTGCATTGGGAGGAACTTCTCTGGAGAATAGTAGTGCACTACAAAGAAAAGTCAGAATAAGAACTCTCATCTGTTATGTATCCTCTGTAATATCCCAATAGCAAAAATTTTCTTATGCACATCAATTCCTTTAATATAGTAATACTACTTTAGATTACTAAAGAGTAATACAAGAAAGCAGTAATACTATATTGTATTACTACTTTCTATGTACTTTTCTCCAATTTAGACATGCTCCCTTATCGTAGGAAGAGCCACCATAGAGACATTCACACGCTTCACCATCTTTATCTTTGTCTAGCGACTTATATCCATGCTTTTTTGCATCAAAGTATTTTTGTGCTTGTAGCTGATCTTTGAATTGACTACATGTTGTTCTGGCTTGGGTTGCAGTAGTTAGAAGAATAATAGTAACTACTGAGTATAAAAGGGGTCTCATTTCAGTATTTCCTTAAGTTATAATAAGTAGTTTACAATAATAATATAAGAGAAGATTGTGTTTCTATCGGTAACGTCAAGATAATATTTAGAATGATATCATCATTTATGATTATATTATATTTATTATCTAGTATAATTATCATCAATATAGAGAAAATAATATTAGGGGTTTTGGTGGATAAGGTTCCAAGTAATATAATTAAGTCGAAAATGAAGCTAAGGGGCATAAAGTCCAGAGAATTGGCTGCTCGACTCAATGATTACGGAGAAGTTTTGACCGAGAGATCTTTGAATAACAAATTGAGTCGCGGTGGATTTAATGCCGTATTCTTTTTCAACTGTATGAAAGCATTAGGTATAAAAACACTTAGAGAAGAGGATTGGAAACAATAATGAAAAATGGGTATTTAAAAGATAACTTCTATTATGTAGAGGATATAAGGGGTATAAATCTGGGAGTCTTTGATATAGTTTCCAAGAGTAATGTTCCTGAAACAACTGTTGATTCAAAGTGCACAGATTTATTTATTAATAAACTTGGTTTTTCTGATTCTGAAGTTCGACACCGATCTACAAGAATTGAACAAATTGATAGTAATGTTCCATCTAAAGATAAAAGTTCTAATGAAAAAGGTTTCGCAGATATTTATATAGTTCAAAATGAACAACTGAAAGTTTTAATTGAAGATAAAGCCCCAACTATAGCAGTAAGTATTGCTCTAGAAGAAGCTATATATTATTGCGATACACTCAGAAAAAACTCTATAGATATAAGAATAGCCATTGGGTATAATGGCAAGGATTTACTGTTTAGAGTCTTTAGTGGGATTGATGAAGATGGTGGTAATATTTGGCTACCATTTGCTATTAATGGCGAAGAATATAAATTTCTTCCGAGTAAAGAGATTATTGAGTTAATCTATAAGTATAAGAACTTAAGAGGACTACTAGAAGACAAGTCTCCAAGAAGTAAAAAAATTGTTCATTCCTCTATCGAAAAGTTACGAGGAATCTACCGTCAATTAGCTTTTATACAGAATGACAATAATACAACTATAGATTTTACAATTGCATTTATTAGCCTAAAATCTATATCTGAGAAACATTCAGAATTTTTTGCTGATACCAATCACGTATGGAGTAATCTACATTCATCAACACCTACAGGCAATCCACTTGTGACACTTCAAAATAATATATCTAGTCTCGTTGATTCTATCTGTAACGAAGAGATGCAGATAGAGCTTTATGAAGGAAGAGAAGACAATGATACTTTTGGAAATGTGAACCTATATAACTTCAGTGAAATTTTTCAATACAAGACAAAAGATAGAAATTTTAATTTTAAGACTCTCATAAAAGCATTTAAAGCTGATACTCTCCCAAAACTAAAAGAAATTTACGATATCGTTGATAATATGCCTGAATTACACTCCTCTAAAATTGACTTATTTGGAGAAGTATATGAGCTTTTAGCAGATAAAAAAACTAAAAAATCATTTGGTCAATATTTTACAGGGCGACACATAATCAAGCCGCTTATTAGAATTTTATTTGAAGAGGATGCTGGCTTTACAGATCACATAACAGGTGGCATTGATGATAACAACAAAGCAATAGGTCCTAAAAAGATTTGTGACCCTGCTTGTGGTACTGGAGGGTTTCTTACCGAAGCTTTTAAGTATATTGAAAATAGGTTAAAAGAGTCAGGAACAACAATAGATATGAATGACTTCGCTTCAAAAACATTTTATGGCTTTGATATACACTCACAAAACACAACGAAAACAAAAATAAATATGTATCTTGCCGGTGATGGGTTTTCTGAAATTAAAGATAGAGACAGTCTCTTATCTTTACCAAAGAAATATTACAACTACTTTGATTATGTCATCACCAATCCACCTTATGGGAATGATAGCCCTATCATAGATGAGTCTATTATGAACAGTAAAAGATTGGAAATCAACTTTATTATACAAATAATAAAAATGCTTAAAGCTGGGGGAAAGGGATTACTTATTATCCCTGATGGTGTATTAGAGGCACCATCATTTGCATATTTTAGGGGATGGCTATTAAGACAATGTAAAATAGATAAAATTATTAGTTTACCAAAGTTCTCTTTTGCTCCCTATACAAAAGAAAAAACCTATGCTTTATATATTACAAAAAGAACAGTAAGTATTGCAAATAGTATTGATCTAGAAACAATAAAAAATGAGGAAATATGGTTCTATATTGTTGATAATGATGGGTTTGCAAATTCTGATAAGCGATTTGCCACTAATCAAAAAGCTAATAATGGGGCATGGCTTCATGATGAGTTAAATCCATGGATTGACCCTGATGGCATAGAACATAAGTCTATCTTAGAGCAAGCATTTGAAAATAAAGAACAAGATGATGATGAAGAATATTATGATGAGTGGCAAAATAAAATAGATGGAAAAAAGTATGGACGAGTCAAGCTAAAAGAAATATTTAAGACCGAATTTGTTTACTATCCTACCATACCAAAAAGTAAAATATTAAAACTAATCAATAGGATACCTGATATTGAAGAATTATCGGACGAAGAGTTGAAAAAAGTATCTATTAAAAAGGAAGGAGACATTTTTTATGATCTATTAAATATGAAACATAAAAATCTCTCTTTGCCACAGATAAAAAAGCTATTTACTGGCATAAAATCAAAAAAAGATCTATTAAGTATAGATGGCACTTTAAAGCCTGATTTCAATATAGATATAGACAAATATGGATTTGAAATCAAAGAACTAAAAAGTGGCTTAGTTGTTAACATATGGAACAGAGAAGAAGATGCACCAAAGTCAATCAGTCGCTCCATGGCGATGGCTAGATATAAAGCTTACCTGTATGAACATGGACTAATTATTAAAGATATCTCTGATCTAATTGATAAAGATAATAACCTAAAAAACCCATATGTGGGTATTTTTGATGAACATAATATTTATTATGACATTGAAGATAATAAGTTTTACAACCATGAAGAAAAGATATCCAAAAAATTGATTTATTTAATTCCTGAAAAATATTTTAGAGGAAATGGTATTGAGCATATTGAATTGGAAGCATTTAAAGAAGAAAATCGGACATTAATTAAAAAAATCAAAGATGAACTTACTGAGCTGATAGGAACTTTATAATGAATACATTTTTAATCAAAGAGATTTTTAAAATTCATGGTGGAATAAGTGGGTTAACAGAAAAAGTGATTTATGAAAATCAAGCGAGGTATGAGGAAGATAATATATCTGTGTTTTCTAGTGCAACCGAAAAAACTTATTTTCTGCCGAAGGTTGATAAAAATACGAAAATAAGTGGTAAGCACATTAAAGTCTTTTCAAAAAAAAAGAAATATATTATTGTTGCGAGAAATGGAAAAGCTGGACAAATGGGCATTATTGAAAATCTCGACTTTACAATTACAGACCATGCTTATATTTTTGAAACCAAAAAGAACTTTATAACTAAAATAGATTTAGATTACTTTATATTAATGTATCAAAATACTTTTTTGGAGTTTGTTTCAAGCAAAGATAGTAATGGTACTTTCTCGAAAGAAATATCTGAAAACTATGAGATTAAACTTATTTCCATTGAAGATCAAATAAAATATATTTCAGATTACAATAAAAGAAAAACAATCATCAATCAAATAAGCACTAAAATAAATGAGATAGACCACCAACTAAAAAAGGTAGTAAAGCTCAACAAAAGAAGCAAAAAGTTCTTAATAACAGAACTATTTTTAATCACATCAGGAGTGAGAATAACCCAAAAAGAAATTTATAACAACTCTGGTGGTATTCCTGTGGTTACCTCCCAGACAACAAATGAAGGCATAGCTTGGTATGGAAACGAAAAGTGGCTTATGAGCATAGAGAAGAACTCAAAAAAAGTCATTGTTGATAGAAAGTGCCTCACTTGGACTAAAGATGGTGCTAAATGTGGAACAATGTTTTACAGAGACTATGAATTTTATCCTAATGATCATTGTGGAGTTCTAATTCCTAAAAAACCTCTAAACCTCCAATGGATAAAATTAATTATGCAATCAATAGTTTTTGGAAGCGTTGTAGCTAAAAATGCACAAGGTATGTTATATGAAGAACAAATGGCAAATGTTGAAGTAGAAATACCTATTACAGAAAATGGAGAAATAGACATAGCCCTTCAAAATGAAATCTATATGGAGTATAAACAACTATCTGACACAAAAGAAAAACTTGAACACATAATTAAAAAATATTCTTCTTAACAATAAGGAGACCCTTGCGATACCTTCTTTCTCTTCTCTTTGCATCTTTATGGCTTCATATTTATTAACTAAGGTTGAAGTTTCCTGTATCTTCTTTTTATACATGACCTTTATAAAACCTGCACCCGCAACCGCTCATGATCAAGCTTTAGCTGCATGAGCATACTTTTATTCTGTATGGCATTTAGTAAAACCTGAACAACACTTCCCTCCGCTAGAACCTTCTTGATAGTTGGCACAAAATCAGTATCGTTTGTTACAATAGTTACAGCTCCATACCCCTTATGCTTCTCCTCGATAATCTCCACAATCTTTTTATCTGAATCTTCGTGACCTGTATATATCTTTATACCATAGAGCAGAATATAAGGAAAGAGTGTTTTGGTCATATTATCACTAAATGGCTCTACAGATACCATAGCTATATCACCTTCTTTGTGAGCCTTCTGAAGTACTCTGTCGATATTCCTATAAGAGATATTTTCAATATCCCAAACAATAAGATTCTCTTTGGGGGATTGTATGCCACGCATCTCTATAATCTCTTCCCATGATGGTATTTCTATTCGCTTTACTTTGGATTGTTTTTTCTTGATACTACCTTGTGTGGATTTTCTTTTTCCCTTCTTGTAGGTCTTTGATTCACGCATATCTAGTGATTTTAATACTGTAACTATAGAGAATAGCTCTAGGTTTTTTGTTACCAGTGAGTCTATTTTCCTCTGGATCAATTTTTTATTTGGAGGCTTGACTATCTCAATATTAAGTCTCTTATCAAATTGAGATATAGCCATTAGCTCTTCTTTTGTAGGATCTATAATTCCACGAAGAACAATGATTTTGCTTGCACTGTCACTGATCTCTGCAATTATCTTCAATAGACCATGCTCTCCATATCCGATATAGCGAGTATCAATAATGTATAGGTGGCTTTGTGGGGCATGCAACATCTTTCTCTTTGGCTCTTCTACAGCTTGCGGTCTCCCCTCTGGAGTGTTTCCTTGAGACGGACTTCCTCTTACTTCTTGCTTTCGTCCTTCTGCCTTGCTTGCGATACGAAGAGGTGATTTCAGCTTTCTGGTCTTTTCTCTCTCCTTCACAAGAGCCTGTTTCTCTTCACGGTCAGTGCAAGCATGCTTCCTTCTCCACCACTGCATTACGGAGTTGAACATATTCAACAGGCGAGAGATAAAAGAGGTAGCCATGGATCGCCTCTTGCCCTCCTCTTGAATAGGTTCTTTCGGACTTTGTTGTTCCTGTTGCTGACTTTTCTGTTTCATTATGCTCCTCTTATATCTGTATTGCATATCTGGATATGGATAGAAACAAAGTAGTGCATTCGTATCATGCCAAAATAGTTTCAATTAAAGAAAAGGTAAACCAATTTTTGATTATAATGCTACAGCGACTATGAGTTCCCGCTCATAGTCACCTATTTGTATCTACACGATACCTTGCTAAAGCAAAGTAACCCTCTCAGTCTCTCAAACTAAGGATCTTTGCTTTAGCCTCTTACGATAGTCTTGGTCGTTCCGTTTCGCTTTACCGACTCAATACCTGCATCTCTAGCTGCCGTTGTCGAATACATTTCACTGGTACCAATTACCTGTCCGTTCTCAGGCGCATGTAATGTAAAGTACGGGCTCCTATCACTTGCTGTCAATCTGCGATAGTTCGCATCAAGCAGACAATTCTTCTGTACAGAAGCAATACCGTTCAGTGCTCCACTCTCAGTTGTATAATTTTCAGAAGTGAGAATCACTTCACCGTTTGGTGCCTTGAGTGTCCAGTGATAAGGTTGCACCGCAGTACTCTTATAAAGTACAAACTTTGCCATAATGGCTCCTTGTATTAAAATTCACCGGCTACAAATAGTAAACCGGCTTAGGAAATCATAGCAGAATAGAAATATAATGTCAATTAACTTCTAAAAAATTAGATATTTATAGAAAATATTAGATAATGAATAATATTTATGCTATAATTCTTCTATTCTAAGGAGAAGAAGATGGAAACGCGTATTAAAAGTATCTATGGTGAACTCTATCTGGGAGTCAAAAGCAAAAAATATTTTGCCGAACTTTATGGTGTAACCACCAAAACAATAGAGAATACTATTGCCAAAATCTTGGAAGATGTTATCTATGATAAAAAATTGGGAGGATATCGGTTCTCTTCACTGCTTCCCAAATACATTCCTCACGATATTTTCTTTAAGCTGCTACAGCACAGTGTAAGCAATGAGGTTGTCAAGCAGGACTTTTATACTCTCTCTGAGATGATCAAAAAAAGAGAGGATATTAACCTGCCTATGGTGCCTACTTCTGCTGTCTCTTCTTTGGCACAGAAAGTTATCATGCTTGAGGTGGCAATTCGTTCAAACTGTATTATCGAGATAGACTATCTTGGAAATGATAGACCTCTAGAAAAAAAATATATCAGACCTCATAAAATCAATACCTCGGAAAACTCCTATTACCTCTATGGCAGTTATGACAAAAGAAACGAAAGAGATGCGGGAGGTTATCGCTCTCTGGCGGTCAATGGCATGCACACCATTTCACCTATAGCCTATGTCAAAGAGGAAACCTTCTATATGAATGGTATCGGCAATGCCTATGGAATCATCACAAAAGAGAAATCTATTACCCTAAAGCTTGAAGGCAATAGTGCTAACTACTTCAAGAGAGAGAGACAATTTAATAAAGAGCAATTTGATTTTATATCTGAAGAGATTGACGGTAGTGTATTAATGAAAATGTATTACAACAATCTTCAGGAAGTTGTTATGCTGCTACAACAGTGGATGCCTTTTGTTAGCATAGAAGACACAAAGAAGATCACTGAAGAGGTATATACAATCATCCAAAAAAACACCAAGGCACTTATGAATAAACGCTCCTATTGAATAAGATCATACTAAAGGAAAAATATGAAACTTCATAGTATCAAAATGATTAACTCAGGTAACTTTTCATTTGCAAATCTATTACTGGATGCCGACTCTATTCAGCTTGCAGGAAGAAACAATAGAGGGAAAACATCCTTGTTGTGGACGCTCCTTTTCCTTTTTGTTGTTGACAGGAAACAGGCAACACACCCTGACTATGAACTCAAAGAGTCCTTACATTTTTATTTTAGAGATCCAGAAAAAAGCTATATTGTGTTTGAAGGATATGATGAGAAGCGTGGATACTTCTATATGCTGCTCAAGCGAGAAGGCGATACAGTAAAGTATTATTTTGTTGACAAAGAATTCAGTGATTCCTTTCTCATTAGAAACAATGAAGTACTGGCTTTTCATGAGGTACTTGAAAACCCATCAACAGGGCTAAAATCTCCCTTGCGTGATATTACAGAGATATTAGCACGTACCATCACTTCCAAAAAGGGAGAAATTGGATTTTTAAGACTGGAAAGAGGTAAAAATAGTCGAAGGTTCTCTGAGCTCTACAAACACCTATTTCGAGCGACCAAGCAAGATGATAATTTACTAAGAAACGGTATCTTGGTGGCACTTGGTCTCCAGGGAGAGATGGTTGATTTTGGTAAAGAGATCGGACATGAGACAAGAAGTGAATGGCAAAAGAGATCCAAAGAAATAGAAGGACTAAAGGAGATAAGAGAAAAATTAGACCCACTCAAAGAGAAAAGAAAATCTCTAAATGAAGCAGAAATTGCACTTAAGCGAGAAATTGTCAAGTATGACACTATTGACTTTACTGCCATTCTAACAGAAGCAAAAAAAGAGATCAATGATGCAAGAGAAGCAGTACAAGCCCAGCTAAATGAGATAAAAAGCCTTGATCCACAAGAAGAGGAAGCCAGAAAAAAGAGAGATAGCATCAAAGAAACTATTACGCAGAATGAGCTACTCCTAAAGCAAGAAAAAAAGCTACTTGACAAGGCACTCTCCTACGGAGAAGAGGGATGGATTTTACAAGAGATAGAAAATACCAAAACGGAGCAATTTCGTATTCGTAAAATTATTGAGGGTATCAGTACAGCGGGGACGAGAGAGTCCACGCAAACAAAGCTCAATAAAATCAAAAGAACAAGAGAAAGAGTTGTCCAATATATAGAAAATGAAAAAAATCTATTGTTAATGAATATCTCTAATGATAAGGGAGAGATAGAGCTCGCTTATGCTGTGCTTTCAGAGAGCGTCAAATCCCTTCCAAAAGAAGCTATCAAGAGTCCATCCTCTAGAGTGGAAGCGCATACAGTCCTTTTTAATCATGCTACCATTGATATCTCAAATATTGATATTCAACCATTGCCTACAGTGGAAGAGAAGAAGGCAGAGCTCAAAGAGATTGAAACAAGTATCGCGGAGCTTGAAGAGGTTCTAAAACATATTGAAGAGAAAGAAAAACTACAAGAGTCGTATACCCACGTAAGCAGAGAACTTGCTTCTCTTCACCATAAGTATGAGGAGATTAGGCAAATTGTTCATTACAAAAAAGAGGTTGATCGCTATGAAAAGCTTATAGAAGAGACTATAGAGCTTCGGACTAAAGTAGACAATCGCATTGATGGCTTCAAGATAAAGAAAAAAGATCTAGAAAATGAAAAAGAGGTGATTGTGCTTTCTATTGATTCCATGAATAAACGGGTAGAAAAGCTATTTGTATTCAAAACCCTTTTCGATGAAGCGATGAAGCTTATCGCTCATCAGTCACCCACATATAAAGAGTACGCTATCGATGAAGTAGAGGTGAAAATAAGGGTTGGTACCACAAGCTTTGAGTATGCACTAGGAGAGCTTGGCTCTGCGCAGCATGATTTAGAGGCAGCAACCGATATGGTGAAGTTAGCATTACGAGGGGTAGAGCTAAAAGGTGATTCTCCAGAAGAGCTTATTGTGGAACTTGAAGAGCGGTGTTACGGAATCGAAATCCGAGAGAAAGAGCTTGAAGAGATGGTGAAGGTTGGCTTGAATACCTTTTTTCAGCGTATCAAGAAATTTTTGAGTGCGCTTGATGAAATCAAAATATATATTATGCAGATCAATAAAACTATAGCAAAATATCAAATATCAAATCTTTCTGGTGTAGCAATCAGGCAGGTACTTAATGAAGATCAGATCAATATCCTTAGAGGTATCAATGCAGAGGAGATAGACCTATTATCTTTTTCACTGGATGATCGTTTTGAGGACTTGGGTAATACAGAGGATTTCTTTACCCAATATATTCGCCAAGAAAAGATAATTAAGCTACAAGATCTTTTCTCAATTACTATCGATATTGAGAAAAACCAAAAGCGAGAAACAAGTCAGCAATCTAATGGTACTAAGCGTATGCTTCATGTTATGCTCCTGCTGGTTCTTATGAGAGAGATGATACACAAAGAGGATACTATCCCTTTTCTTATTGATGAAGTTGCTGATATAGACTCTACCAATCAAGCCCAACTTCTTTCTTTCTTTAAAGAGCTCAACCTATTGCCTATCAGTGCAAGCCCCCATGTATCTCATGAATTTGAAAAGATATACCGCATAGAAGAAATCAATAAAAAATCCTTTCTAGATGATAAAACATCTACACGGAAGATACAGGGGGATAGTCATGCCTAAAGGATCTCCTCTTTGTGATGTATTACAGCGTTTTCTACAAGGCGAAGATATTCCAAACTCTAGTATTAGTGTACGCATCAAGAGAGAGGATGTCTTTGAAAGTCTAGTCAATGCTAAGGCGATAGAGAAGGAGAAAAAAGGTGCGGGATATATATGGAAAATGAAGAAAATTGAAGCTGTAGAGGCATACTTATCACACACTTGTCCAAATTACAAAAAAGAGAAATCAAGAGGCGAGAGATACAATAATATCCGTATGTTTCGTGACTCAAAAGCAAAGAATAGAGAGACATATCGACTTATTTTTACAAGAGCCAAGGCATCGTATACTCTCAACGAGCATCAGTTCTCTCATACAGAAGAGGATATTGTTGGCAAGCAGCTCATCTATCTACAGACAAATAAAGTATGCTTTGTAGAGAATCTTGAGAGCTTTATGCGCAACAAACACCTCATAGAAGAAGGTTGGGTACTGGTATACTCCATAGGAAGAATAGGAAAACAGCTTCTTGAGAGAATAGAAGCACACGAAGTAATGCACTTTGGGGATCTTGACTATGTTGGACTGAATGAATTTGCAACAGTAAAGAGCGTATTTCCACAAGCTCAGCTTTATGTTCCTGAGAACTATTTTATTGAGGCAAGAGAAATAGGGACTACGATAAAGAGTAGCCAAAAAGCCTCCTCTCCCTTACTTGCATTAGCCAAGAGGGATACACAGGTTAAAACATTGCTAGATTTTTTACATAGAGAAAACCTTTACTTGGAACAAGAGGGGTATGCTAATGAGTAATTATGGTGCAAAAATCCCCAACTTTATCTGTAAGTATTTTCGTTTTATTAGTGATGTGGTCAGAATTCTTAATAGAGATGGAAAGAATCATATTTCTCATCATGAGCTAGAGACTTTGGCAGAGAGAGATGATGTGCCTATTGAGAGTATGCTCAAACTAAAAATCGCTAGAAAGGTAGATGGTCATTATGAAATAGACAGACGGGTTATAAACTTTATCGCATTTAGCAACAACGACTATGCACTTACCTCACCAGAATCAGTGAAAAAATTTCACTACTCTCTCTCAGAGCTAAATGACAAGCTCCTGAGAACCGAGGAAACTAATGAGCAGGTTATGTATGCTGATCAGCTCATATCTGAGCTGAGAGACTTCTCAGATACTTTAGATGGAAGTATTACCAGGCTCCTTCAGGAAACACTAGAGCTTAAAGAGAACGTGAGAGAAATGAGTGCGAGAGAGAGATTTGACCATGCAAGTAAAATCATCAAAGAGTATGTAGAGCCACTTAATGAAATTGTAGAGGATCGAACAGATACAATTCTGCCTCTTGTGCGCAATATCAGTATCCTTGCCATGCAGAAAAGCGATGCCATCGATCATAATATTGAAGCTAAAATGCGGTGGCTTAAATTACAGACAGATACAGTACACTCCAATACAGAACGTTTCGCAAAAAAGATACTTAGTGAACTCTTCACTCTAAGGAAAATACAGAAGACCAACTCTATCTTAACTGGTGCTATTGGATGGCTTGAGAAGCAAGATATGCTTTCACCAAAGGGCATATGCAATAGATATCAAATCTCTATACATCCCAAAGAGTTCTTTTTTGATGCCATTGAAGAGATAGAAGCTCTTTTTGAAGAGAATGAAACAGTTATTATTCCCACCATAGAAGAACGTGAAGAGGTAGCTGAAAGCCACTATTTCCACCTCTATAAGCCTGAATATACGCAAAAGCTGAAAGAGCATTTCCCTGTTGACAATATTTTTAGATGGCTCTATGATGAGCTTGACCAAAGGGATTCGCTTACCTATGAAAATTATTGCTCAGCTCTCTCTCTTTTTGATGAGCTACAGATTATCTACTCGAAAGAAAGAGAAGTCCTTAATTTTGATACTTGTAAGTTAAGTATCCCCATAGCACTTGCTAAAAAATTCACTACCGATACCAAGGAGTAAGTATGGAATTTATATATCCCGAAAAGCCTAAAAAAACACACCAGTTGATTGTACAGAAGCTCTTACAAGGAGTATTTATACCTATTGGAAATATTGAATATGAAATACTACTTCAGTATAAGCCTTGGTATACTTCTTTTTTTATGGATAGCTTCAGTATAGAACTGATGCACAAAGAGGAGGTATTCTACTGTGTAAATAAACAAGGAGGTATGACTTTTACAAAAGATGTCCTCACTGTCATTGCCATATTGATGTATGAGATTAGCAAGACAGGAGAAGACCCTATTATCGTCATACAGACAAAAGAATTCTCTATCGAAAAAGTCAATCAATATATTTCTGAAAGTGTACAGTTCTCAAAGTATGCAGATAAAAATAGAATTGATACACGATTTCTAAATAAGTTAGAATCTATTGGTCTTGTTAGAAAAACAAAAAGTGATAGATTTTCCTTCACAAGGTCTATTGATATATTTTTAGCAGAATATGATGATCTTGCACAACAAGTACGTGAGTTAGATGATATTTAAAGTAAGGAGAAACTGCACATGAATGAGAGACTAAATGAGAAGATTACCAACAGTAAAGTAATAGATATCACCGAGGAGGTGGTTGAAGATCGTAGAGAATTTCTTTTTGACTGGTATGATAAAGAGTCTGAAGATGAGAATGATAACGAACTAGAGATCACAAAGATTAAAATCGAGATCTATATCCGACAAGAAAAAGAAGATACACTCTTTTATGCCATCTATGAACTACAGGATGGAGAAAACAGCGGAGACCCACAGAAGTGTTGTATAGATGATATTGTAGAAGATGACTTTATCAATACCCATAAAGAGTTCCCTCTGCTTATGCAAAGGATGGCAAGATATGCATTAAGTACAAGCAGAGAGTTTCTGATTGAGGGAGTTCCTGTAAAAGAATACTTTTCAGAAGATGACATTGATACTGAATATTACTTTTTAATGCCACCAGCAGAAGATGAGGGAAATGAAGTCCAGTAGGGATATATTGTCTGATCTAAGTATAGAGTGTTACAATCAGATCACTCATTATAAGTTCAATACAAATACCCCCACATGTAGCAGAACGCTATCGTAAAGGCAGATTGGACGGACTACAATATATCTCTGAACTTACGCTCTACTATATGCAAAGAGAGCAAGCACTAAGAAGAGAGTTTGAGAGTCAACTGCTCAAACAGATGAAAAGCATGAACTGCCTCAATAATGGAGAATACAAGCAAGGGCTCTATGATGCCTTGCATGAATTCGAAAGTTTATTTAAAAGGATTGAGAATGGATAAAAAGCAGAAAGAGATACTTAAAGATGAGATAATATATATGATCGTTAAAAGAAGCCAAGGATTTATGACCAGTGGGATAGATAGAGATTTCTTTTATAACGATAATCCTACCGATGGTGTGACTAATGAGCAGGTAGATATGATGATAGATGAACTCAAAGATGAATGTCGCGTGATCGAGAGAAATGGATGGCTTACCTCTTTTAGCAAACCAAGAGATATTCCTGATTTTCCCCTCCCTATTGCAAGAGCAAAAGAGCTAATAAGCTTCTACACAGGGACAGAAAAAAACTATAAGGGAATAGAACAAAACCTAGCGATTGCTGACCCAATTAATCCTGCAAACAATAAAGCTCTAGAGGATATAGAAAATGAGCTACTTACTTCCCGTGAGAATGTTATTTGTGTGGATTTTAAAGACATAGCCTCTGCCCATGATCTAGCAAAAGAGATTATTCTGCAATGCAAAGGCATTGTAGCCAAACATGATGATCTTGAAATTGAGTTCTTGGATAGCGAGAAGAGTAAGGAGAACTACTTAGAGTATGCCTTAGAAAAAATGCAGGAATTATCAGATAGAGGCTTTGATAAAAATACACGTCTCTTTTGCCGTAACTTTACGTGCATACTTGATATAGGCGATGAAGGGAAAAAGATAGAAGAGCAGATGGGAAAGACACTAAGACGCTTAGGCAGGGTTAAGCTTATTTTCAGATGTGAGACCAAAAAGAAGATCAATGAGATTTTTTTCAATCCTAAAGTCCCTTTCTTCCTGTATGCCAGAGTAATAGATATAGAGTAGTCATTAAATTTGAATATCATTAAGTAAAGAAATATTCTAACAAGAATATCTACAATAAGTTTTCTAAGCTAGACTCCTCCCCTCCCCTTAAGCCTCACTCAACTGTGGGGCAAGCAGTAATGATCCTACTATTTGCTTCATGCTCAACTATCAATATATTATCCCTTAAGTCAACATTTCACACCTAACTGTCAATATATTGTCACTACAGTTAAATAGAAAACTATTTATTTAATAGCATTTACTTCCATTGTATCTACTGGGCTCACTCCTAATAATATTTCAAACTTTTTATACATAATTCTCTTCTTTTTGTTATGTTTAAAGATTTTAAATTCTTCAACTGGAAGTTTACTTACTGGTATCTTATTTAGGCGATAGTGATTATCTACAATATTCTTCAATAGTTTTTTTAACTTTATCTTACTAATCCCACCTTTAAAAATAAAAGATGCCCCCATAAAAGAATCACTATTTTTCCTCTCTATCTCCATAAAATATTTTTTCACTGTCAAAGAAATTTCTACTTCCACAAGAAGAATATTTCTTCTAGCACTTTTCGGAGTGCAATACCCTGCTTCTTCTATAGATTCACCTTTCTCATTTATAAAATTGAATTTATTAATTAATCCAGACTCTATAAGTTCCGACAGTCCACCAAATAGCATTTGATAAATATCTTTTTCCTCCTCTTCCTTTATTTCATCGTCACCCTCTTCGAAATCGTACTCTACCCTGCCAACTCCTTTGGACTCTTCTTCTCCACTAATTTGTCCTGATGAGAATAACCCATTATTTTCTATATCTTCCTCATTAGACAAGTATGGCTTTTTAGGCACTTCTTTTTTTATCTCTTCATATTCTAAGTCTAACGACTTATTATCAGGTGAAACGTCAGTTATTATATGTTTAACTCCTTTGTTCCCTCCTGGTGAAAGCGCCGCTGTAATTAACGCATCTCCTTCTTCTTTCTCATCATTTATTCTCGGTGTTTTTGCCTGCTTTTTTGTTTTAGAATATGTTTCTTTTTCAAATGAAATTATGTATTTTTTCTCTGAAGGAGCTTTGGGATGATTAATTCTCTGAACAAAAAAAATCTTATTTTTATACCAATAACCCGATGCTTCAAATTCTAGTTTATGTGGATGATACGGCTTAGCTAACATATATGAATATTTAGTGTCTTCTCCACACTGATTGTATCCCGCCTGTAAACTGCTTAAAATTAAAGATATATTACTTCTTGCCTTTTTATTACAAGATAAATGTGAGAGAAAAGCGATAGTCTCTTTTGCGTAAGGATTCTTTGCCTTTATTTTATATGTATCACTTTTGCATGCATACTCTTTTACATATCTTTTCCTTACTACATCAATTGAATGCAAACATAAGTCTTCTCTCATTCTTTTATTCCGAGGAAGATAGGTATTAGTAAAGAGTTCAATACATGGTACGAAAACTCTATTCTTTTGAGAGTCGATCATGCTTGTAAATGTAGTATGGTATAAAGTATCTTGCTGTCCTACGACATTATCTTCAATTTTCATTAACTCTTTATTCTTATCTATAATAAAATTTATTGGCGGATTAGCATCAAGGTCAAATACAATTTGTCTTGTTTCATATCGATACTTTGAGTACTTCCAGTATCTATTAAGTTTTTTTTGCCCTTTCCAAATCGAACCAATCCTAACTATAACTATCTCTCCAAGGGCAATATAATAAGATTTCTCCTCTCCTTCGCAGACCTCTTTTCCTTCATCATCTTTTTTTAGAGGTCTCATAATAATTTCAACTAATGGGCTTCTCGAATTTCCAAGAGAGTTCTTTTTCATTTTTCCATAATTAATCACAACTCTTTCTATATTATCCTTTGGAAAAGCAGCAATTTCTATCATATATTTCTCCTTCTTGGTTTAAATCACAAAAGTATAGTAAGTAACAAAGTACTATACTGTAGCATAGTTAGTTGGAATGTAGTATAGTTAGTTGGAACTGACACCTCCACCAAAGATAGAGGCAGACGTAGCAGTATGGTGTGGTGCTCGCATTGGCCTCACTGGCGTAAAGTCAGGTG
>JAUTBQ010078316.1:0-16642 GCA_032361185.1 Lepetodrilus ovalis
CTTTATTCGGAGCTCAATCTTATGTACGTTCGACTGGCGTACCACTACTTCCACTAATTGGTAGAGTATTACCTATACCATGGTGCAATGATTCCACTGTATGTACGTACAACGTACCATGCGTACTGAATTACCTTGGTGTATTGGCGCAACATTGTGCACTTACTACATACTACCGACCTACCATGGTGCACGGACGTAATAATGGTGTATCTTTTGATAATAAAATGTCGATGTACTAAGAAGAACCCGCTTTCATCTCAACGTATTAACGAACCATGGCACCCCGACTTACCATTGTATATTGACATATTTACGTACCATGGTGTTTAGATATAATAGACCATACTGATTTACGCTGGTTTGTTGACGTATCATTGTTTACTGCCTTTGCCGCATTAAAGGAGGATTCACATGTCATTAAACAGTGAGGTTCTGGGAATGCCAATTCAATATTAGATTAATAATTAATTGTAGTAAACCAATGAAAACATGTAACCTATCCGACGTCGTGTTGTCGAGGATGTCGCATACGTAACGACGTCGGCAAGGCTTTATAGAGGACAACTACTTGTTATGGATCATCCACGAAGGATGTGATAGCATGTGTTAGCTTTGGGAACATGATCACAGAACAGAAGAAGACGAATCTCTGTCTGCTTGTCAATGGTTACAGCAACAGGTGCAAGAAGACGCATAAAACAGCTTAGATTCCTTCACTGATTTTGCGTCATCTGGTCGACTAGCTACGGCAAACTGAGGTTCACGATATGGTGTCTCAACGCACACAATAACTTCAGTCAGTGTCATAACTGATGACTACCAAAGCAAAAGAGGCATCAACCATCTGTCGTTGCATCTTATAAGGATTTCATGGGCTGCTGGGTTCGAGACAAATGCACCTCGTTGCCAGTCTTGCAGTTGGCTGTAGACTCTGACAATCACGTGGACGCAGTGATGACAGGTGCCGCAGTGATGACGCATAGCAAGATGACATGTTCGCCGACTGGAACAACCCGGTGCCTATACACGTCATCCGTGAACACAAGATCGTGGGCGATGTGCTAGCCAGGCTTCCTATTGTCATGCTTAACGTATATGGAGAGAAAAAACATCGCTCCACATCATATTACATAAAATATATTATTGTAGGCACGTTAGTAATCATAGTAGTCAGCGTCACTGTGAACACAAAGACACAGCCAGGAATACATTAATGATAAATATCGTATCAGAACTCTAGTATACCCCCATTTGGGTTTATTATGGTTAGTAAGATATATAAATACATTATACAACCGATGTTATGCTCACAATTAGCGCATGTCTGATATATGAACAAGTGCCGGTGCATTCCTGAAAATGAAACACATCTGAATAATACAGCATAATATTCACTCAATTGTTATTGTAGAAAATAAACCATGCACCTAACAGAGTATAAATATCAGAATGAGGGCGTTTCGGTAAATACATTTACAATCTGAACCACTCCTACGTGTGCTAGCCAACACCGTATTTACAATAATAATACGGGCATTACCAACAGACGAACGTATTCTTCCATAAACACTGTTCTCCTTTACAGACATATTCTAGTAATAATTTAGTAACTACAGCAGCTATTGTGTAAAGGTATCGAGACAAGTCTTATGATTTGAACATGAACGTTTTATATTGAAATTCAGTAGAAACGAGTACAAATGTACTTCCCCCAGTACAGTATTTGACGTTATGTTGCTAGGAATCCAGTATTGCAGCGACCGTCTATGCTAAATTGTTTGTAAATACTTTAGTATGACATTACTGTGTATTAAAAAAAAGTAATTACCACGCTAGTTGTCTGCCGTTATCGTCACAGCTCACCAGAGATTTCAACTTATTGTTTTTATTCGTTTTGAATTATGAATGAAGCGAAACTTTGTAGAGATGAATATTCAAAGTAACACGTGCGATGACCATCACAAGGTGTTCACTGGGTGTAAAAATATCACACATTTTATTTCAAGATCAATCAAAATTGCAATCACTCCCTGACAAGTGATAACTATTTATTTACCGCACGCAGGTGGAGGAACCCTAGCACCAGTTGTTTTATTGTTGCAATTGGAAATCGCTTAGCAATCGTGAAGGCAACATGAAACGCGAACATGTCTTTTCACACTAACCGCCAACGACGACAGCTTATTCTATTGAAAGGTAATATATCTTTTATAGCTGTAAGTACTGTTATAAAATCACCCTAAACGATTTCAATGGGAGCTCTGCTACAGTTACAAGTATTGGTCTATTCACGAACAGTAGTAAAACACAATAAGCGTCCATACAGCTCACAGAATGATCCTAAACTGTTCGGCAGCTTTTGACAGGGAGAACAGCACATGAATAGATAGCATTCACTATCGCAACAATAACACCTTTAACTATACCTCGTAAACTCATGCCTTTCAACGAAAGCTTTGTCAGGAAAGGGATCGAACTGTGCTTCTGAATGGTAATATGTTTATCCGTGAGATTTACAACAATATAGTACGAATACCTTTGCATGCCACGACCAATACTGCTATAGAGATGGCATTGCATTGTCAACTATGGTAGTGCACTACCAACTAGTATACATCCTTGGCGTTGGTCTTGTTTTGATAGATTTCAATATACTAAGTATTCGTTACATTTTGGGTCTATTCTTATAACTTAATGTATGCATTATAAAAACATAACGCACAGGTATCAACCACGACTACAACAACGTAGAACAGTACATTGTAATTATACCAAGTAATGACCCGTTCTGAGTTTCATTTCTCTAAACAGGCTAGATGCATTAGGACAGGTTTGTGTCCTAACGACATGGAAGGATTATCTTTACATCAAACTTATATCAACATTAAGGTAACTTGCCATAAACAACTATTCATTGCATAAGAATGTTCGTTTCTTGAAGACAATTATCAAGTATGAAGTTATAAACCACCCTCTCCGATCTTGGCGATGATAAAGGGTTTACTCTGTACCAAATGACACACACTTCCAGTGTTTTGAAGACCTGATAACAGGGCTAAAGGGACGTTTTTCCTTCCCGCATGGATACACGCGGAAAACTCCCCATAATCAGAGCTTCACCTTATCACCTATACCATCCAAGCGCGGAGCCGGGTGTATTGTTGACTTGCGTGAGAACGAGAGACCCTCGACTCGAATTTCATTCCGGATGGGGTAAGAAGGCTGAAGCCGTGTACGAACGTCTAACGACGCTGTGCTGTGAAGGTCCAGGAATTCCTAGGCTACTACTGGGTCTACTAATTGCTATTGTTTAAAGTTCCGTATCGGCTACTTGAAAGAATGGTTTTTTTTAAGGAAGTAAAACTGAGTCTAAATGTGTTTTGAGGTTTCCTTAATAGGAGAAACGTTTCCTAGTATTGCCGTGAATCACTGTAGAACGTCATCGTCATCCAGACAAGGGGAATGGGTGGGAGGGATTAAACACCATTAATAACACCTTGACGTGGTCAAAATTAATATCTATTAAAAAGGTGTTCGAAAGCCTATGTACAGTCAAATACTTTCCAATACCTACTAGTATTAATAAATTGGCTGTAAACAATGTTAGTAATGAAATTGACGTGGTATCTACACCCATTAAAAATCCATCAATAGATTCATTACTCTGTTTCAAAATCTAATGAAATAAACATTTATGATTGTCTAACGTTCTTCTCCATTTGGAACACTATTTTAGTCTTTAAAGCATACTACCAGAGATGGTTGACATAAATAATGGACAAACACATTTCTATTTAAGACTTCTTACATGTGATTTGTCAACCCAAAAGTTCTTATTTACTGATGCACTTTTCCACAACACTCGATAGTTCACATTTTATATGAATTAATGTTTCGGAACATTATCTATCTTGGTTTTCATGCATCACCTGATCTATGAAGGAAACGAAACCGTAGCGTATTATATTTTAGTCGTACCACTTTGAGTTATGTCCCCTTGCATCAATATAACGAAGCAAAATAAAATACGACCACAATGAGGTTGTCAAAATACACTGGATTCAATCTATCGTGGGGATGCAGTGGAATTGTGTGAAGTACAAGCATGCTCGTATGTATGTCAAGTGAATGTAATTTGCAGAACTAGTCCAAAACGACCATAAATATCAGTGATGTTATGCCTTTAAGCAAGATGATCCGTTTTATCGTTGGCATTGGATTAGAAGTGAATAGACCTGTTGCACTTGAAACAGTTTCTGTTAATATACCATTTGATTTTAATACATGATTGTTCTATTACACATTCTGATTTTCCGGTACTCAGGAAATAGTTTCTAGTAAATAATAATCACGATGTATGCTTTCCTACCAAACGAGCTTTATGTTAAACAGTTGCACGCCTTTCTGTAAATTATTCTCAGTTAAATGTTTATCTATTACTATTTTGCCAGAAAGCTTTATATCTATTTCCATCTGAAATAGAAATGTTGCGCTGGAAAAATTGACAAGATTAATGTAATAAATGGCTATTGGAATTAATATACGTCCTGTAAGGATTAATTTATGTATGTAATTATAATATTAAATCATATGTGTCTATACTTGCATATGAATGTCATATTACATCAACAATTATTTCTCGTAATTATTTACAATTGCTACATACGTATACGCATCATTTCCGCTATACGAATTGGGATTCACAACTAAGGGAGACAACCGCTCATCCGCTAGAAGAATCACTTTTCAGAAAACTCCAAATTAAAAAAGATTTGGACTGAATAAAATAAATCAACCGACATGTCTCTTCAAATTTCCAATCTTACTTGACGAGGACTTCCTGTATTTGTGCTAAATGTACCATCGCCAAATCGTGGCACACCCGAATCCCTCCCAACGCAACCTTTACCCGTATACCCGTCGCGTCCAATTCCGCGAGCGTCATTTAGTGAAATATTAAATCCAACAGCTATGTCTGAAAACTCCAGGTAAGGACAGAAAGGTAAAACTAGCAGACGATATTTTGAAGGTAGTCGTGCGACAGAATCTAACTATCCGTTTTTGCCCATCAGCTGTCAATGAAAACGCTAAATTGAGAGTGACAAGTATTTGTACGAAGCAGACCCGCTTCTAATGCATTCGCACAAAACCAATAATCCCATAGTATTTAAGTCTCGTTCCTTCGTTATTATTATTCCCATTGTCCCAGGCAGCGAGGTATAGAATAGGGTGTTGATAATATCGTCGATAATCATTAGGCGAGCACAAAGCTTGCATTCATGGAAATATTAAATACACTACAAAGCTCGCGATATTAAATTCTCGCTATATCTATGAGAAAGAATATTCGGAACGAATGCGAACCCACCATTTAGTCTAATAGCGCAATAATGATGAATGAATCCTTGAATAAAAGTACAGACATTACACGAGTCATCAATAACGCTGAATGCGACTGAATAACCATCAATGCAGTCCCGTATTATTGCAAATGTGATAATTTTATTAATATTATTTTAATAGTAGAATTAGAATATTATTTAAATTGAGGTTTTTAAGAGGGACATTGGTGGAGAATAGTATATCGAAAAATACTCGATGAATGTCGACCAACATACAATGGTGTAGGAAGTGGGCAAATCAACATATATAGATTGGCATAAAGAGTAAACTTTTTTTTAAATTCAGGCATTATCAACAATTTCTCATAACTGCATGAAAGCTACGCCTTCCTGGAGTCGCTGAAACGTCTAAATTTCGGATAATTCTAACAATTTAATAGTTACATCTTGATAACTTTCGAAAAAATACCACCTACAGACTTATCGACATATTCTTCGCGAAGCAACACAAATGCTTGTTGCTCGATCAGTGAAAAACACTAACAATCAATTTACAAACAGATTGATGGCTACTTATAACCTTCTTCAAACACCATCTCTTATTACAATCAGCAATTAAAGATCGCGATCATACCATTCCTGTTCGCTTGGATATTTGTTATATGTTATAAGCCACACTATCATGGAGGAATCTAAGTCCCACGTATTACCACAAACAATGATAATGATTGCACCGTGGTGGCGCTGGGGTTAGTGGACACTATTTCCCCGTGTAAACACAGGGGGATGCTGCTTGTATCGAAATCCGAGATTCGTTCCTGACAAATGGAACACTCCTGGTCATATTCCGAGGGAGCTTTAGACAGAGCTGTGCATCGCCGACTTTGAACAAAAGCACCCCGTGATGGCTTTTAAATATTTAACCGAAGGATAATGGAAAATAAATGAATTCATAAGCTTTCCTCTCTACCTGCCTGTCTCTGCTGCTGGGATCTATAGTGGCACCGTGACAGGGCAGGTAGCGCGGGCAGAGGACAATGCCAGAATCATGTCTCTTGTGTCATGCTTCACGGACAGCCAATGTGAAAACCTGAACGGGAAAATGTTCCATTTTGTTTACATTGGTGGTCCATGCCTCCTCTCAAAATGTTGTCCTTCAGAAAAAAAAATGACAGCATGAAACTATATAAAAACAAATAAAAAATAAACGTTTTCAGGTAAATGAAAACGTAATCACTCAAAACGCCAACTATTTAACAAATTTCATTGCAATACAAAATACTAGTTGGATGAATACATATAGAAATCATATTCTAGTACTAGTAACATTAATTGCTCCTGGCATGTATACGCGGCGCATAGTAGTCTTCTAATGGAATGGGACTGCCTCGGCCGCTGTCGCTGTCTTTACCTGTACGCTCTATACTGGTTAGCATTTAGTGAAGAGGTAAACTATATATAAAACAACCCGTTTCCTTCTAATACGAAGCTGGGTAAACATTCAAAGACAGTCGGGAGATTATCTTTATGGTGGGCAAGAAACAATGATGTTGTCAATATCAGACTCATCGATATTCTGACGTTGTAATGTAACTGTCAATTCGACAAATTGAACAATCTCTATTCATGCGATACGCATAACTAAAATACGGCATTTCCACGTCGAAATGCCACCAAGGCTTTACATCCAGCCTACAGGTAAGCTTCTCGTCTCCAGAGGACCATTAGGCAACTGAACAGTGTCGTCAGCTTCCAACCCATTGTCACCAGTCTGCTAATTGCAAATGGCTGACATTAAACCAAATATCAGGTGAGACAACGGAGGTGTTTATAACCCGAATCCTGTTACTTCTGACTACATAGATCCAAGTTGTGGATGTTTCCTGATGTCACTAAGTTCTCTGTGAATAACCTACACCATTGCACACCTTACTATCCCAATACTGCTTACAAGCAGTGATTGACAGTTCCAAATTCGTATATTCTGAAGATGGCACTGATGCAGGCATTCACGAAAGTAGTTTTTATGACGAGAACTTCAATCAATATAACAACACTATATTCTGACAAAATTAGGTAACAATTGCTAACAGTTGTACGATTCGTTCAAGTAAATGAACATACAACTTTAATACGAAATTGAAGTTGATATAGTTTCGTACGGAAGGATAGTTTCGTAAATAAATAATTAAAGTCTTAAATAGATATTGCATAATTAGCTATGCACTGTGGCTACGTACTATACATGATTTAATTATAGTAATAATATCTAGTGTTCTAGAATTACTAGAAATGTGTGATGGAAATGACACAAGTACGTCAGCCAATAATGATATCAAACACATTTAATATCATTAATCATTTTCATTTGCATTTAAACATCAATATGTCTTAATTTAAGACATTGAAGATTTTCTCAGGTATCTTGACGATGGGATCAATACTACTCTCCAATGTAATATCCGTACGAGTCAGGTACAACATAAGACCGGTTTCTACGAGTGCGAACATGCACGTGCAGGACGTGTGTTCGGTACGACGTGAAGAGAATCAACACGTGACGCTAGCTTGACCTCTCACGTCAACTCCACAATTAATGACTGACCTTCCGACAATTCGTTGGTCGCATGTTTTAATATGAAGCTCCACCAATCTTTTATGCTCAATAGAATCGGCCAAGCGGCGCATTAGCAAGTTCGAATCCATCATGAAGGCGCAATCAAACGAGCATTTCTCAGAGCCTGTCTCTCAGGGTTTCAAGGTAAGCTAGTCTCTGGAATGGTGCGAACGGGACTCGGTCGCTTGCCTGGTTAATATTTCATGGGCTGTCTTTTCAACATTGGCAGCGAAGGTGAAATGAAAGCAACAATGGGGCGCAGCTATCAACCCGTCCGATGTCAAAGCGCTATTGATACATGGGAACATCACGTCAATGGCCAAAATCGTTACAAGTACATCACGCCAATATCGCGCACATAAACAATGCCGTCTCTCCACGCCTTCTCGCAATTTAGATCCCATAAGACCGTGTCGTTGTAATTCTCAATACGCTTGCTGATACATTTCACACTTTAGTGGCCTCTTTTATGTTCGTCTTTCGGGGGAAAAAAACGTATTTAACCCGTAGTAAACATATCCACATTAATTGAACATATGTAATAAAAAAAACCCACCAGAACCTTTTCTGAAATAACTTTACAAATTTCACTAAGCCAAAATTTCAATATCCACTTTGTCTAGATATATCACCAAATGCCCAATCACTATAACCCCCTATCATTAAAGTATTTAACATGAAAGTGAACAACTTGCAATAGCAAATAAAGTTGGATGAGATACAAATGTAATAAGATACTGAATCCGTTGATGATATTAACATTAACAAACAGTCCACCTTCGATCAATAATGTATCATATTCCATTTACTTTACGCTCCACAACTTAGCGGAACTTCGTACACAGGCGAGCAAACTGTCGTAAACCGGACATTCTTGTTGTCGTTGTATATATGCACGACGACGTCATAATGACGTTCAGAAAGACTGGCGTTCCCGCGGCGTTTGGAAAACATAATATTGTGGCATCGCGATGTAATCCAAAAGCCCCCTGTTTGTTTCCCATTTCAATCTAATTACGGCAGTGAAGCAGAACTTGTGGGATGGCGAGGACATGTAGGTCCCGGCGTGGTACAGAACACCAGATTATAATATACCGCTGCAGCTGTCGCCAGACTCACCCATGCAACGTAAAAACTAATGGCCGGAACAAGTTGGGATGCTCTTTTAATAATCAATTATTGATATTTCCAACAGGTATGGGCATTGATGAATTAGAAAAAATATACAAAATTTAATAAAATAAAATAAAATAAATATCCGAACATTTTTTATACCCGGAAAACGGTTACTTGTTGTATACATTCATTTATGCAGATGATGTGTTAAAGCAGCTATTTGATGATTTTGGATAATGGGTCCAATTTCTGAATTTGAGATTTAAATGTGGTTTTTTAACCCTATAATATACACGACATGATTAATAAACAACGTTAACATGCCTGCAAAGAAATAATCCAGTTTACCTTATAAACCCATTGTGAAGAAATCAATTAAAAACGCCGCCACAATGACTTCAATGATGATATATATACAGGTATAATTATTGATGAATTTAAGAATATAGCTGTTTCTCGATATGTGTATGTTATTGCAAATATTGCCAGGACATTTCAGGTAATTTACAAATTGGCTAATTTTCCTCCTCAAATTGATCTGCATAAACATACTAATTAATTATGTAGGTCCTACCTCGGAGAAACCATTAGGCGAAGACATGACCAGCAATCAAACTATAGTGCCATGACTGGAACGAATTATATCTCGATCAAATACCACATGCTAAGAATTAGTCTTACGTTTACACATGCCTAAGTGGAATTGGTTTTAACGCTATTACCACGACTACGTGTATCTTCATCCATCAATCGATATACAATCCAAAATGCAGGAAATACAACCGTTTACAATCTAGTAGCGTTGCCGATTGTTGCGGAGATAAATTTAATATCACGAACAACCAGCGATATGGACAGCAGCAGTCTTTAGGAAAAAAACATTATCTTTCTCTCAGTAATTTCCTTCAATAATTTCGGAAATTGTGGATTTAAGATTGCATACAGATATTATTCTTAATTAATTTAACATTCATCCCACCTTGATCCACCGAATCTCGAACTTGTTTTGTACCTGTGGCATAAGTTACGTCATATAAATTCGAGATATATAATAATTATTCTGATGTAGGTAGTCATCATTACAGCTATAACAACAACGCGTTGCATTCAAGATTAATCAGTTTCTCCACTCTCAAGTCAAAGCTTTTCATCGTGTGTAAGGGTGGATCACCATTAACAATCAACTGAGATATGCTTGTTAAACCCAGAGGGCATCTGTTTGACCACAACTATGATGTAAAATTGCTATGCATTAGCAAAGTATTTCCAGGGATTAAACAAACACTGTAATGGAATAATGACTTGAAATCCTACTCGTTATTTTCGTCGGAACGTTGTGCAAGAAGATTACTTCTAATCTAACGCTGAAGCAAGTGAGTCGTGAAACCCCCGAAGTTTAGCTGAAGAAGAAAGGAGAAAGAAGACTTCCTTGCCGTGGGCATTCTTTTCAAAGCGGGTAATGAGAGTACGACTTAAAACAAGGCCAACTTGAGACGCAAATTGTCAGGCTAGGCTGGGTAAGGGGGAGGTGGGTGTTAGCTCGCGGCGGGGCAACCTGTTGGGGTGATGGGGACTTATAAGACACCGCAGGTGTACCCTTGCCCCACGTCACAACGCTAAGCTCAACTGCGATTGGGATTTGGAGATGGGAGAAGTACACCTTCCTTACCTTCCCACATACTAGCGATACATTATTTTATCAAGAAGTGTTGGTGCTAATGGCAATGTGCAGTACACGGACTCGATCATATAAATTAATACTGATAAATTATTATTATTGATGTTGCATGTACTTAATAGTTAATTTTCATAGGTGCATGATATACACGAGTAGTTAACTTCCCATGGAAAAATGTGATTTATTAGCATACTAATAGCTAAGTACTGTAGGTTAGACAACGTCAGCACTAACTTCCTCTAATGCATACTTTAGATTAACATTATTAACGTCATTGTGGTGATTTCAAAGCTAAACTGGCCTCGCTTTAAGTACCTCGAAATGTTATTCCCAACTTTACCAGCACTACCAGTTGGCGACTGCCGTAACATGAATGTGAGTACTGTCACTTTCCGCCCTAGTTCCCTCCTACTGGCTGAGTCATGGCTTATTTACCCCCTCCTTGTCTCCCAAATTAGCGCGTTCGTGGACCACAGGTGTGCGTTTACCTCTTCCCAAACAGCATTACTTTATGATGCGCTCTGACGACTAGACGGGAAATTATCATTGGAGATATTGTATGAGAAAATTGAGATGAAGCCATGCGACAACTCCCTTCTCGCTGAATTACCTACCATATTCGGTTCAAATACTACAGGGTGCAAGTACATCTGGGTAGTACGTAGATGTCCAGAATTATGGATCCGGGGCCATGTTCCCAAAGCTGTCGTAAACGTAACGTCGTCGCTGTAAGCCTTCATGGAAGAACATTTGATTCAATTCAATTCAATTTATTCTCGAAAAACCACCAAAAGGTGGTACATGAGAAAAACACGGAAAGAGTCAGTTTCGTCCACGACGGCTTAACAATGTGGTTACGTATACGAAAGTTTCGGGAGCATGGCCCCATATTAATTGCATTGAAGACCGAGAATGAAGCAGTGTGTAGTTACGCTTATAAGGAATTATTAATAAAACGTAATCATGTCTACTGGGGCAGTTATTCATTTTGTATTGAATTTAACTTTTTAAAAAGAAATATACATTCATGTGTAAACTGTGATTGGAATGAATGAAATGCGATATGAAAATGAGCAATTATGTTTATTTAACAATGCTGGGATATTCACGTATAGATCAAACACATGTGACGTGCATAAAACAAGAACGACAATACTTAAATCAAGATAAGCTGTTGTTCTCTTTATGGCAAGCTAAACCGGACCGTGACTAATGTCCCTGCCAAAAAGTTTTTCAGAAATGCTCCGGATGAACTATCTGGAACAATTGTGCGGCATTAAACATTTAGACAGGCCGCAATATTCCATTAAGGATGTGACGAACTGTGTGATTATAGATAAAGAATTTATCATAAGTTGAACGTTTTCTATGGAAGTATAAGCGGCCAGAGGACGGGCCAGTTGACCAGTATGTATGGTCCTTAAGGTGTCAGCAACACAAGATGTATCTCTTTGGTCAGACACTGACAATCAAAAGCGCAGATGTGACAGCTATATTAAAATGTAAGCTTATGATGAGAACGTGGACACGTACATGAACACATACCATCCTCCATTTAAGTGAGCTAACGATACACCTTAGTGCACCTAAATACATGCAAGTTAGCCACGTTAGATAATACAAAAGTACGTGAAAGCCTTAATCGTACTTGTCTCAGTCCTCATTTTAGTATCAACATTGAAGCACGTGCAGAGAGGGAGGTGAGGCAAGGCGCTGAGCTTCTTCCACGTGTGTTATATATATGCGCCCATTTCTGCGTGTACACTCACAATGTATAATGGGTGTAAAAAGTGCGATCCTCTCGACAGCCTTATTCTGCATTAGCAAAACATTGACGCAGTAATATCTATTCATACCATCACAATAAGAGACATTAGGCGATGGCCAATCTCCGTCAGCAGGATAATATTGGGCGTACTGGCATTAAGACGACGCTTTTAATGTATAGTACCGTCTCGATACATGATTCTATTCATCTTGTGAGATACTTACAAAGGGTATCTATGTTTAGTAATCAGATTTTTTTACTTTTATAGATAGCATCATACCGACACCAGACAGAGAACGTAAAATTGATATGTAATATACATTCATGCAATTTTATTATAGTTGTTAATAAGAAATGTTCGTAATTGGTTACAAGTATATTATTTCCGCTTTATTAAATGTTAGAACACACTGAATAACACTATCAATATACATATCATATATAGTAACACAGATAGATCTGCATATGTATTTCAACTTCAGTATATATTCCTTGGCACATATTATAGGCTTGTGGAATTCACGAACGAGATTATTACAACCGTAGGTCATGCCAAGCGGTGACATTGATTGCATATTATTTTCTCATGAAATTGACCTAGCCATTTGCGAGTAATAAACGCATTCTACCCGGCTAATTAAATATGACATCGAGCAACAACAGAGTTGATTTAGACTCATTGTTGTATAGAGAGCATATTGTAGGAACGATACAACCTCGATTTTGCGTTTGTGACACTTTTATGTAATTCCAATATGTGATCAACATACTAGCTTATGGTGACGCTTCACGTGACAGATTATGTACAATGTATGTGTTACAGTCAATGTTTAAAATCAGGCAATGTGTAAAATGTCTGAAATTTCTAGTGGATTTCGATTCAATCAGTCATTTTTTTAAATGTCTGAACAGAATAAATGACTGCCTTTATTTGACAAATTGACTGGCGTGAGTATATTCACATGTACAGATGGACAGGAATGGTGTATTCAGAAAACAGTTGGTGGGGAGTGGTCTTGGACCGTATTCAATATTTGACAAGCTTTTAAATTGACTTAAGGAACCTAAAATGAGTTTTTGTTTTATATATTCTAAATATCTAGCATTGAGTTAGGCAAGGTATGGACAGTTATTAGGCATAAGCAGTTTCTGCTCACTTTCTTGTATTATGTAAATAAGATTATTTTTTTCTGACAATATCCTTGCACACCAGGGGATACATTTCGCGGCAAGAAACTATTAGTATGTGATTTACGTTCTGAGATACAACCTTATAATTTATTTAAGTCCTTGCATACCAAAAGCGAAATTAGCAACGAAACAAAATGTATAGAATCAGTTGTCGCTGCTGATTGGTGTGGCGCTAACTCACTCGCCTCTAGTGTGCGAAGACCTTTAAAACTACTTTCAAAGTCCAATATTGAATACGACTACAGGGCGAGTTGCGGTGGTCAACTATCTCTTATAGAAGATATAGACAGGCAGACCGTGCTATACAATTTCAATGGTGTAAGATTATTGTTCATGGTATTTATAAGTTAGTACGTGAGATAACCATGTAAAACATTTCTTGTCTTTGTAACTCACTGTTAATTACCTGATCTAAGTAGCACAGAAATATTCCATGTTTGTCCTCCGAAAGCGAAGTCCACTTACAACATTTACTACAAAGGGATACGATTTTCTAAGAGGGGCGAGTTTTTTTAGGAAGATGTCATAAAATTGAGCAAACATCTAACACAGAGAAGGGAAGGAAAGTTAATGCCACGGAATCAAAAATTTTCGTGAAATTTCACATGTTCCATTAGTCGAGGCCAGCTTCCGGTTGGAACCGGCGTCCACCAGGTCACGTGACCTTCAGTTGCCGCTCTACCTCTTTACCGGAAATTTCCTGATGGTATGTGAATAGATTCGTCAAAATCATTTCCTTCGCAAGAAGGGATTTCATGTAACTCGTGGAGAAATTACATCAAATCTCGGGGTTGTGTTTGTACCGGCCTTAATTCTCTCTCAGGATTGGGCCAGAAAAGCTTCCGGTCTTCTACCCTGTAGTAATTATTCGCCCGGCGTCGAAGACTACGCTTCGCATCTTTTTGGACTCTAGAAGATACTCTCCCTAAATCGAAACTACGACGGAAGTGTTTTTACCAGATATGTGAAGATGACAGAAAATATTGGCAAATTTTGGTTTTAGAAACACAGCGCATAGCTGAAAATTAGTGTGAGGGTTTTAGGCACTTCCGGTCTAGGGAAGAGGACCTAATATAGGGGATATTGTACTTCTTCTCTGCGGCTATACACACACTTCAAAGAATGCAAGAACTCGGAACTATTTTTTCTTCTCTCTCACCAATTTGTAATGAATCACAAAAAAACTCGTATTGTGTAAAACCTCATCAATAACATTTATTCGGTAGATGTAAGCATACCATTTCTCAAACATTCCTGGTGCGATCTAGAGCAACCAGAGGAATACATTAGCCGTACAAGTCCATCATCTTCTCTTGTATACCAATGTAGCTTATATAGTCTTGGAATCGATTTCATGTTACTCTGTATATACAGTATCGTGGAGCCGGTGGAATGTCCACCTATTAGTGTCGAGTTCCTCAATATTACAGCGTCCAGATGGAGGAAATGTTGTTGCACGTGCAAAATGCTTCCGCACACTTGACATATTTATTTAATATCCACAAAAATATTAATACCCCATTTTACCGACAAAACCACTCCAAAGTAATCGCGATAAATATAATTTAGTCTTTGACAGTACACAGTTGGACATTACTTTCCCCTACATTAAATACGTGCGATGTGCTCCGTGACGTCTATAATTAATACCAATTATGAATACACCATTACTTTGCACACTTTATGTCCCACGGATGGCATGTCATAATTCCCTTTTTGCTATAATAGTCATTCACCGGTGCAAAACATTACTATCATCTAATATATGCGCTAATCACAAAGTAGGAACAGAAAACAAGTCCGCCTGCTCCTATCATTTTTATGAATTGATAGCAACTAACGTCCAACCGTAACGTACAAATTTTAATTCATGTACAATCCTTTGGCCTTAATACCAAGCCAGCGCGCGGAACGTTAATCCCACTGTAATTACGCCAGCACCTGAAATTATCTTTTCGTAAATACATAATTTGGAAATATGAAGACAAGGCTTATTGCGCGGAATTCCAGCAGTCCGTCTTACCCGGGGGAGCATTGGTCTACCCGGGGTGGGGAGACGATACAGGGGACGCTTCACTGCGTCTTTTCAGGGGTGGGACAAAGGGGGAATTCACTCAGGCTGTAATCAACGTCAGAGGTGCCATTTACAAAGTGATGGAGATTGCGGGCTTCCGTGACCCCTGACCGCCGAGCCTTGTCACCTGGCTCGGTTGGAAGCCCGGTCTATTGTTCTTCAGATCGTCCAAAACTCCAGGGGGCCCATTTATTAATACGTGGAAGCGCAGTCATCGTGAGCTACCCGTTTCTACCCTGAATAACACCCGCCCTGGAAGCTATACTTCACTAAACTCGAGGTTTATGATTTCAAGAAAAATAGCACCGTGTAACCATATCGCAATGGAGCAGTGTTATCACCTGCTTTAAGAATCAACACTCACGTTACAAAGGCCACAGGTGGAAATATTAATATTACGCATTCGCATTCAGAATACATTATAAAAATATTTGCTGAAATTTCGCATCGAAGGAAACCCATAATTGTGTGAAGCGTTGAATTGATTCAATTTATCTAAGATTAGACTGAAACCTTTTCTCAAAACAAGAATATTTCATTTCAAATAAAATAAAGAAATGCACATAATAGGTTGAACTATTACAAGTTGTTCTGGTTCATAATAATGACATCATGGCGAGTTGTACAATTATCTAGTCTTAATCGATAGAAAACATCAGAATACGCGGTAATGCGAGATAGTCGTTATAAGGCATACTCCTATAGAGTAATAGGATAGATCAAGCGTTATGAACGGATATCTAGATACCTACTAGAGAAATATAGAAACGTACAAACAATCAAAGAGAGAGAGAGAGAGAGAGAGAGAGAGAGAGAGAGAGAGAGAGAGAGAGAGAGAGAGAGAGAGAGAGAG